>CAMOHE010049329.1:0-12695 GCA_946598075.1 Artocarpus hirsutus
ATGTTAAGAAGCAAAAAGGGGAAGACTGAATTGTCTCTTAAGAGAATTGTGTGCGGATATTGAGAAGGAAAAAAAAAATAGACAAAATGAAGAATGAGGCACTCATTTCTCCTTCCAAAGTCACACTAATTAACCATCCATGTCAAAAGCATAAGTTGTTAGGAATTAGAATATTGGCTCCCTTTAATTTGTATTCTCACACGCTTTCACAAGTAGCCATATGTTTAGAAATACATAGATTGGATTTGCATAACACGAATGTTTCGTAGAGAAGCTTGAAAATAAAGAGTAGAGAGGAACGCATGAAAGATATGAATAAATTGGAGGCATTTGGACTCAAGACCTCCTTCTGTTATACCAAGTTAGAAATTACCCATCCCAAAAGCTTAAATGAACTAAAGTTGGTTTTCCTACAGTAAAATTACTGAAGAAATATCCACTTTGCATCTTATTGTTATGAGAAATGGACCACAATAAGTGCTGATAAAAGCAAAACTATAACATCAAAATTTCTGATATGGATCACCAAAAAAAAATATTCTTCCTTGCCTGCTTGTATCTGCAAAATCATCACAAGTTCTAAGACCTCCTTTTGTTTCTGAGTTTTGAGTTCCTCTTGACTGGCATAATGTGGAAGGTCTTCGAGAAGTCGTCAAGCTTAAAGTTTTACCATTTATGCGCCCCAAAACATCATTTGTAAAGCACAAATTTGTCTTCGAGAGACATAGGCGACTTAGTTTCCTTAGTTCACCTGATTGATCTGTAAAATGGAATTTGTTTTGTTGCATTGAATTGGAAAAAGAGTTTAGAACTCCATGTGATTTAGGAAGAGCAGCCATGTTAGTTGAAGCAGGGTTGCTTGCAGTAAGTGCCATTGGAACGATTGCAACAAGAATGGAGTGAGAACCCAACTAACGTGTACCTCACGACAGCATTAATCTGCAGGAAAAAAAAGAAGAAAAAGAAAAAACAAGTTAACTAAAATGTTAAATGTCAGGTATAATTTGCGGCCAGCAGGTTCTATTGAAAACTGTATGAGAAATGGTTACTACCATGAAAATGCTTTAAAAAGCATAAATAATAACATTATAAAATGAAATGAAAAATCACCGTTACATGATATTTTAACCTCTTTCATTGTTTCAAGAGATATATCATAGTGATTGAAATTTTGAAAATAAATAATGAAATGTATAAAAAATGTAATTAATGCATGTACCTTCTTTTCATAGTAGAAAGAATAGAAAGAATATTGAACAAAAGCTTTTAGCATACCTAGAATCAGTCAAGAGAACATTAATAGAAGAGAGATCAGTTAATTAAAGAGAAATGGATAGATTCACAATCAGCTAAGTTCTAGAAAAGGGAGAGAACAAAGAACTCTCAAAATTCCTGCTGTACTCGTAAATCAGCAATTCAGTTTCAATAAAAGATCGCCATGCTTTCTTTTGTCTTCCTATTGTCCTACTGCTATTTTCCAGACATTAGAGTTTTATCATGTTGATCATCCCAATAACCAAAGAATTACAAATATAAAGCAAACATACTATTATAAGTGTCCTAGAATTGATCAAGAAAAACCAAAACTCAGAACCACTGTACTTGAGAAATTATTGTGGTATATGCATGAAGAAGCTTTTTTATTCTAGAACACTTTAATGAGAAAAATCACTCCCTGGCATCCCAAAAGAAGAAACAAGTAATAAATAAATAAAACCCCATGATTACAGTTTTCAACAATAAATCAAACAAATTCACACCAAACCAATAAAAGCAATCTCTAGGTCATTTAGGCCTAATTTCTTACTCCTAATTAAGTTAGAGTCCAAATAAATTGTAGTTCCTTGAAATTTGTACCATTGGGTTTCTCTATATGTTTCCACACCAGTTAGTTGGAAGTTCTTTATAGCAAAATTAACTAAATTAGATGAATCATACCAATTGCATGTAGATACTAGATAGAGATTTATGGTCTGATATATAATATATATATATATATAGAAAAATAAAATCAAATGGAAAAAGGCCATCATCAATAAATAGTCAAGTTTCTTTCTTCCTTTCTTTCTTTCTTTTTTTAATTATTATCATTATTTTTTTTTTACGTTTGTACCAAGCTCAAAAGCACTTGAGCTTCAACCTTTCCAAAGCTCTTGGATTTTCGACAATCGGAATTGGATTCCAAAATAACAAACTACAAACACATAACATAACATAGAAGATCAATGCAGACTTTTGGTTAGGGGATTACTTGATTTGACTCGACAAAGCTTAAAATAGAAAATTAAAAGAAACAACAGTTCTAGAGTGACATGTTCGGATTGATGAAAATCAGTTGACGAAAACAAGAAAATGCAACTCAAGTTTAAGTATGACCAACCAGTGCAAAAAAAGCAATACCTTCATTTTTTAGAGAGAGAGAATCTGCAAGAAGAGAGAGAGAGAAGGGGGGCCACGGCTAAGAGAAAGGAGAGGTGAAATTGCAGCCACAAACAGTCCCTGTGGCCCCGCGGCAGCCAACGCCTAAACAGCAACAATCCCCATCATTTTCTTCAATTAAATATAATTATATGATCATAATAAATGACAGTTTTTTAAAACTAATGGCAGTAAGGTAAGTTTTCTACATGTAAATAATTTATTTATTTTACTTATCGTCTATTATAATGTAAATGAAATTATTTAACAATAAATAAATTATTTATATAACAAATTTGTTATTTATAATAAATATTTTCAAAAATTGTTACTTTAAGTTTAAAAAATCTGTAATTTCTTTCCTTCCCTTAATCCAAAGAGTATGCACGTTTGTAGAGCAAAGATTTGGCCGTTTAATACAATGACGCGTTTCTCCTTCAAAAAAAGAAAATTACAAATATGTTCAAGTATTAATTAATTTTAACAGAATCATAGTATATTGTAGGATATAGATGTACAACTATTACTTTCATTTTTTTTCTCAAAAAAATGAAAGTAATAGTTGTACTCTTTTTTTATTTTTTTTACGCTCTTTTTATTTTATTATTTGACATCTGAACTTTATTATTTTATTTTCCATTTAAATAATAAATTTATAATATAAGTGGATTTCGCGTGTCATGACTATAAAAAGTGTAAAAAAAAAAAAAAGAAGAGTGTTATTAGCACTCCTCTTTTCTGAATTATATTCTTTTTCTCACTCTCTTTTACATTCTTTTCAATCAAACACGTGAAATCCAATAACATTATAAATTATTATTTAAACAGAAAAAAGACAGTAGAGTCTATATGTCAGACAGTAATTGAAAAGAGTGTAAAAACGAGTGAGAAACAAGTGCAACTACCACTTCTCTTGAATTAGTACACCAAATCAGATTTCGTATTAAAATAAAAAAAGTATTATTTTGCAAAAATCTGAAAATCTCCCCTTAATTTTTAATTCTTAATTTTATAGAATTTTTAACAAATAAATTTAAGCTCAATATTACAAGTATGAAGGCTTTATACTATAGCATAACTTTACATTATATTGTAACATATAAAAATTTTACACTGTATACAATTTGAACTCTTAAGTTTGAACCATTTTGTCAAACATTAAGTTAAGGAAAGAAAACACTACCAATAATAATTGGATTTAAGAACTTAAAAAAGGTTGTGCATGCATGGCTTTAAAATATATGCATATATATATATATATATATATGGATTAGTTTTTAATTATGTTTTCAATACCAATCTTTTGAATAAGGGCATGTTTTAACAAATAAAAATTCAACCTTATTAATTATCTTATTTTTTTAGTCAACCATCTATTATATATATATATATGGAAAATTATATATATATTTATAGAAAATTCAAACTTTCCATATGGATTTACCACTAGTTATAGCCTACAACAATTATGTATGATTTCTGTTTTTGCTACAGACAATTATAGGGTCAGTTTGACATCGTCACAACGTGGGCTCATGCGCTAACTCGATCAAGTCTGACTGTAGCATAATTAATTAAAATATCCTCAAAAAGTACTATTAATTAAAATCAATCATATTTATCATTGGCATTTTTTATTTTTATTAATTTTTTAAATCTATGTTTTTAATTTTAGATAGAATTATTATTTTTTTATTGGCTGAAATTTAGAATTGCTTTCGTACATACACTGCAAAGCACCCTTTAGTGAATGATAGAAAAACCCAATCTAAAATGGATAAACGACTGACAATTTACTTCACTCTCATCCAAAACAAATGTAAACTGATAAAATGAAAAATATTAAAAATAAAATAAAAAGAAAAAATGCCTATCTGGTCTTATTATTATTATTATTATTATTATTTTGGATGTATCACCATATCTGGTCCTCAATGAGTTTTGCAGCCTTGCAGGCGAGCTTCGTCCATCAAGATTTGTTGAACTTGAATATAATTTAGACCAAAAAAAAAAAGAAAAAAAAAAGAAGTTCAATAGTGCATGTGTCTTGGGAAGAGGAGTGATGATGGACCACCTATCAAATACCTTAGAAAAGAATGAAAAATAGGTGCTCTTTTTTTTTTTTTTTTTTTTCCTTCAGCGAAGTGGCTAGTAAGAGTTAATTATAAGGGTCATTGAGTTAGTTTGGGTTGTCTAAGCAATTAGACGCTCTAGTTTTGTGGAGAGCAAAACACGTCAGAAGAAAATAAACAAAAAGGAATACATAAATTTACTATCCATCTTTAATATAAAAGTTATGTCCATTTTTAATCCATGCAGAAAATTCGATATGATGAAAAAAAAATTAAAAGAAAAAATCAAACACCACTCAATTTTGTATCTTTTTTTAACTTCTCTATCAAACCTCAATTTAACACCCTCTTTTAATATAGAAAAATTAAGCCAACTAAATTTTACAACTATGAAATCCCCAAACTACCTTTAATGAACTTTTAGGCTGATTGCTCTGCCTTGTAACGCTCTATATAGGGCAATAATTTGTTAGGATGTTAAATTGGGCTCTACAACTTAACACGTTGTAATCTAATACTAGGTTCAGTCACAATTGCATGGATTAGTTAGTGAGAGTTCGGCAGATAGACTTATCTGCCATTCTTGTATTCTTGGAAGCTATTGATCAAGAAAAATCTCGTCTTTCATTCTTTCTTGTCTCCCTGTTGATTCTTCCATCGTGTTTCTTAGATATAGATTAATTAGAGATTTTGTCAAGGTCTCCATCTAACACGATGGCAAAGTATCATAATAGAATACCAACAGTCACCGATGACTACTATCAAAGTCAATGTGAGAAACAGATACGTTATATTCTTCATTAACGTCCTTAAAAATTAAAGAAAGATGGCTACCATGTCACAGTTTTCATATATAATCAGACTTATCCAATAATTTCCTTGTGGTTCAAGTTATGCCATATTTTGTTGGTTTTTAATTTTTTATTTGTGTGGACAAATCAAAAGCTTCACTATTTGTTGTATGATTAAAAAATGAGATTTTTTTTTTGCAGCCCTATAAAAATTGAGAAAAATCAATTTCTAGAAATTGTGTATTCTCAATTTTTGTGACGTTTTTTTTTTTTTGGGTAGCATTCCACAAAATTTATACAATAAGATCAAATTTTATGGTCAAACGTTTCAAACAATCAAGTAATAAAGATTAATGGATGTGTCATTCGTGATTCTGGCTTGCAAAAGTCGCTCGAGTAAATGAAAATAACGATAATATAGAAAAAGAATTCATCCTTTCCACAATAAACGCCTTGAATTTATAAGCCTTTCAAATATCAGTCTTTTTAAAGGCTCATTTAGTGCATTAGATACGATAGCATTGGATAGAATAGTCTTAGAGGATTGGATTAGATTGTACCGAAAATTATAGGATAAAATTTTAGCTAACGCAATTCTATGGTTTGAGTTATTATTAGAAAAAAAAAATTTGTAAAATTTTTTAAAAAAATTGGATCAAAATTATAATTTTTTTAAAGCTATAGATGCAAAAAGATCTATCATATAAAAATTACATTTTGACCTCTCGTTTTTAAAATTATAATTTGACCCCAATGTTTATGAATTTTTGCAAATAAGTCCTTGTAAATCTTCACAATATACAAAGGTTATGTTTAATCCCATGCTTTAGCAAAGGATTGCCTAATCCCTTTTTATAGAGATTCAAATATGGATTGGATAAGTTCTTATCAAGTTTTTTCACCAAACATAGTATTAAGATTCAATCCAATCTAATTCTCCTTGATACTGTGCACCAAACATGCCCTAAACATATTATACGATCTACATCAAAATCAAACCAAAATGCAAATCATATATTAATTATTCAATATAATCACCATTCCAATGTAGGCTCAAAATCACAACTCAATCAGGGATGTTAAGTAGTGTAAAAGTTCCTAGGCTAGCTAGCAAAAGAAGGAAAAATTTATTGCAAAAAATTACCTCAATAATAATGATTAGGAGGTCCATATTATTCATAAATGGTAAAGCTTATTGTAAGTATTAAGTAACAAAGAAATAACATATAATTTAATAAAAAATTTCAAGGGCATTTGGGTTTTCCTTCCTTGGTCTTCCAATTGTTGTAGCAAGGGCAGGCTTCCTTGTGTCCGTAAGTACCAGGAGGAACACATAGGCATTTGGCGCAGCACTTTTGGCAGAAGAACATGCATGGCTTCTTGTACGACGTTGCGGAGCAACGATATTCACACTTCGGTTTGCATTCTGCATGCAAATATAAATATATATATGTATATATGTATATATTTCCAATAATTAGATTTTTTCTTCTTCTTTGAATAAATTTGTTGACTATAATTGACTTACAAAAGTCCTAAATTTTTCTAACAAATTTGGATTCTTTAATATTGAAAGAGTACTCTTAATAACAGATACTTGGTGTTATTAATGCAAGATAAACCTAGTAAATAGATTTTTTTTTTTTTGCATTCGCATGCCGGTTTCCATATTTTTGCGGATACAATGATCTATATATAGTAAAGTCATAGACACAAAAAGAATATTTCTTTCTTTTATTTCATATGGTTCTAGAACATATATATATACATATATATATGTATGTTTGTATGTATGTGCATACCCTCAGGGCGAAGCTTTCCACCAGCCTGATGCAAGGAAACACATGAAACAATTATGGAAATTAGAGCATATAGATGAGTATATAACATAATATAAATGGTTTTTGTTGAATAAGACAAATATTACAGTAGTTCTAGTGACGATATATATATATATATATATATAATGACATTTACCTAAACGACAGTAGAAAATGTGACCAAAAGAAGTAGAGAAAGGACCAAGAGAAGGGAGGTGTGCAGACGAGCAGCAGCCATTTTTCTAAGACTAATACTAGGATTTTCTAATTCCCACTCAATATTATCTGATTGCACATCCCAAGATGGATTTGATTATTTATAGAGGAAATAAAAATGTGCATGTGTGCTTAAAATTAGTTAGGCAAAATTATAGGGGTGGAAAAAGGAAAGAAGGCTAAGATTGAGGCATGAAAAGGGGGGTTTAGTTTGTGAGTTTGAAAAACCAAAAAGTTAACCAAAGTAGTATGTGAGTTTCCATGTGAGAGTTATGCTAAAACTGAGCGAAGAACCCGGCGTGTTTAATGTTTAGGCTGTATTAACTATTAATAAAATAACTTCTAAAGACAAAAGTGTTTCAAATAAATATTTATTACACACCCTATCTTAATATATATATATATATATATATATTTCCTTCTAAAATCCTAATGTATTATTTTTTTTTCAAAAGAATAGAAATGGATTTCAACATAAAAGAGTCTCCCATGCAAAAATATATATGTAAGTTATTTCGTTTTAAAATACTTACCTTTATTTTTGTTTTATATATACTACTTAATTATATATATCATTGCAAATTATTTAATACATAAATAACCAGTAAAAAGAACCACTCTTTGGTTTGATACAAAGAACACGATATAAAAAAAGAAAAAATTATGCTTCCTTTCTTGTTTTTACTTTGTTCGATTTATATATAAATCCTTTCAATTCACTACCAATTATGGCATTTTGGAATTAAAAGTTTGGTTTACTAAAAAGGGAAAAAAAGTTATATTAAGGAAAAACTGTTGTTTAGTATATAAACTAAAAAAGAAAAATGTTTGGAAAAAATTATAAGTTTATTTGGTGGGTAGGTGCAAAAAGAAAAACCAATGATACTATTTAAGTGTAGAAACTTTTTTGGTATTTTAGAAGTTGTGTAGGAAGTAGAATAAGAGGTGATTGAAGAAGGGTTGTGGGAAAAGTAAAATAAGAAATGTCAATATAAACACCATTTCTTTAATTCTTTTACGTTTCAGTTCCAAATTTTTTGAAAAAAGTCATTTGATTTTGGATCTTTTTCTTTCTTTTATAATTCTGTTCGACAATTTTACATCATGGTGTTACGAAATACACTATCCACAAAAAGGGTTGTGTTCTGAACCATCAAATGTGCAATAGCCCCCATGAGTTTTTCGTGCTCTCTCCCTTTCTTTTTTTTTTTTTCTTGGACATAATTTGACCATAATTCGTATTGTGACATTATTAAAGCATGGAGAATCATAGTCAGATAAGTTTGGAATTGGAGTCATTGCAAATGTCATCAATATATTTATTTAAACTTGCAATTCGAATTTACTGTTGTAAAATTATTTATATGTCTTTTTAAGTCAATTTGTATTTACAATTTATAAAAAATATAGGCTTTTGTTATATAAATTTTGATCATTATTATAATACTATAAATAGTAATTTGCACCTATGGTCTCTTAATTCTTTAGTTGGTGACAGTTTGGTCTTTTTTTTAATTCGAGGAAAACAACCCTTAAACTCTTGAATATTTGGCAATTAATAAACTTTCATCCAAATCCGTTGATCTAACAGAAACACATGATTAGTTTTGAGTTTACATTTACTAAAATGTCCCTATTAGTGATGTATTCATCAATTTTGTTATTTTTAAATTTTCACCCATTTCATTTACGCTGTTTATTTCATCAAAAACTTGAAAAAAAAAAAAAGAATTATGTTTGAAGATCAATGAGACCACCACCCACCAACCTTCTCCCCTTCTGCTCCAGCTAAGGCCATTGATAGCCACCTCTGCTCCACCCTCTTTTTTTTCTTTGGCTAAAAGTGAAATTGATTGAAATTGAAAACACTAGGCAAAAGCCAAAGACTAAGCCTCATCTCCTCCAAAAACAGCAACGGGATTGTCAGTGAGGACCACTCCTATTGGAGTATTGTTGAAGAGAGCCTAGCGAGCAAGACTCCATCCCACCCCATTAGGAGCCTCCTCTAACCATCACAAGCCATCCCCATCCCCATCCCAAGTGTTGCAATCCACCTCTGCCCCACCAATCATGAGCCTCCTCTAGCCTAAATTGTCACGACCCCGCCCCACCCCATTAGTTGCAACCCACCTCTACCTCACCCATCACGAACCTCTTTAGGCCTAAATCCTCGCGACCCATCCTCGCCTAAGCTGCCTCGAGCCTCATTTGTCCCAATCATCATAGGCCATTGTCAATCTTCTTCTTATGTAACACCCACCGTTTTCTTTAACTGATGTTATATAACGTTTGACAATTTTATACATCACATGAATGAAATTATGACTTGGTAGCACATTTTATGTGAAAATTTTTGTGTGATAATTATGATTATGAATTTATTATAAGCTAACGACTTTATTTGCAATAGATGGATTGGGAAATTCCAATGACGCGAAGTGCCTAATGAATGATTATTGAGACTTCTTGTCTTAAGAATGTTCTACTTTGATGAATCACTTGGATTTTTGTTTGTTTGAATGTGATATTTCTAATCTTTTGGATTTTGATAGATTTATTTTAATTTTTAAAATTTATTTGACTTTAGAAAGCATTCTTTTATATTATTATTATTATTATTATTATTATCTTTTTGACTAGTGGCATAGATAGAATTATATGTATAAGTCGAGTTTTACCTACTATAACTAATATCTTGCATTTGTGTATGTATATATGTACTTTTATGTAGTTCTTCATACATTAATGTTGTGTATAAATATGCGTATGATCATTTTCATTTAGTGCTATAATTGCATTTGTTAGATTAAGTGATATATGAATATCAAACATGTCACATTTCATTATATCCAATAATATAATTATATATGAAGTCGATATGTTGTCAATGATTTAAAAATATATATATATATATATATATAGATATCTATTTTTTTTATACTTAACAAAAGCATGTGGTAGACATTGCAACTCACTTGTATTATATGTATATTGTTATATAATTACATATTCTAATAATATATATACCACATGTTGTGGGTCTTTTGTGTGCGTGAGTAAGTTGGTGTTCAATTTACCTGCTATAGAAACTATTCTTAACCTTATCATGTGGGTGACAACCTATTATGGTATAGGGACCTCTTATTGTGTAAGTCATGTGTGTATGTCTTTTGGCCTTTGTCACTTTTTTTTTTCTCTCTCTTGATATGTTCATAATGAACTCTTGTGCTTGTATATATATGTGTGTGTGTGTATATATATATATATATATTATTTTTATATATCTATAGAATAGTGGTGGACAATGCACAATAACATAAAGCAAATATAATGTCTCCATATCCTATCACGACAACAATAATGGAGTTGTCAACTTGATAAGGTTCATCATATTATGTTAACTATAGCCACTCCTTCAACTCATTCATCCCTATTCTCTCCATCCTATTCCCTAAAAATCCCTTAGCCTCTCACAATATCTCACTATCACCACCATACTTGATGTGTTTCACTCCTCTTGCGGAATTCTTTTAAACACATTTTACCATGGAGAGACATATTCCATATTTTCACAATATCACTTCCTCTTCCTCTCAGATGTGCATCTCTCTTTCATTTGCTTTCACCGAGACACACACTTGCAAATGCTGTTGCAACTTAGTCTTCCAACCATCTAGACTCCCTTATATGCCCCTTGAAACTACTCGAAACATTCCCAAAGTCATAATAGATCTAGTTCCTTCAAGTTGTAACTACAACAGTTGAGTTACGGTGTGCTTCATCGAAACCATCGACGGGCCGAGATGGAGATTTTGACCATGTTTTGACGTAGGTTTTCTACTTTTTTTTACACCAACTTTTTTCTATAATATTATGGTATTTTGGGAATGATCTTATGTGATTTAATGTTTGATTTTGTTTAAGAAACAAAATTTTTACGAATAATTATTTTTAATCACGTTTTTAGGTGAAAACCTATACTTCGGGATTTTTTCGAGAAGAATCAACATGAGATTTTAAGAAAATTTCTTTTAGGCATTGTGTGTGTATATATATATATATATGTTAGGCATCTCCCATAAAAATTTTGGGTTCATATGAGTTATTTTCGATTTGTTTGCAAATTTGTACTAAATGTTGTTTTTACGATTTCTTAAACGGCCTTTAAATGTGATGATTTGTTTGATGATGTTATAGGATATGTTTAATGCTAGAAAAATTTGTAAATACTCATTTATATGTCTAGTTTGTGATTGTAAATTTTGAGCCATGTGTGAACGTTAGAATTTGAGAAATAAATCATAGAATAAATACAACTCATTGTTTCAGTAATTTTATTGCAACATTTTTGTAAAAGTTGGAATAGTAAAAAAAAAATTACTTAGAATGATTCAAACGTAATGAAAAATTTTCTGGTACTATGTTGAGATGTTAAGAATGCTATCCTAAAATTTTAGATCAATTGAGATTTTATATGATTTTATAAAATTCGTTGATTGTTGACAGCCCGCATTTCGTTCATCGTGACAGATTGTTATTTTGATATCTAAAATGTAAGAAAAATACTTATGCTTCCTCAAACTTGATGAAATTAATTCTAGTGGTAGGTCCATATGTCCACTATGTCCTGTAAAAATTTCAAAGCCATTGAAATTTTGATGATTTTTCTAAAATTCATTGATTGTCACTGCCTAAACCAAAATTCCAGCAATAGAGCTATGAATTGTAGTACATAAAAGTACATCTTAAATTAGTTCAATTGTGAAGAAATTAAATCCTGTGATTCTTATGGATGCTGGGAATATGTGGTAAACATTTCAAGTCATTTTAAATTTTATGTGATTTTTAAAAATTCATGGATTATGGGCTGTTCAGGTTACTCATTTAGAAACCAAGTTGTGCATTTAAAAATATGAAAATGGCACTTAGTTGAATCCGAATGTCATGAGAATTTTTCTGGTGATATATATGTATGTTAGGAACATTGAGTAAAAATTTGACAGCCATTGGAATTTTCAATGATTTTAAAAAAATCAGAGAGTGTTGGCTACCGGGTAGAGATTATACACTATCTTAATTATGATAATAGGATATGTTAGTTTAATTGATCAAGTATGGAATTGCTTGTTACAATGATATCGAATATGATATTTTGAGTATGCTGTTATACCGAGAATATTTCTTTTATTACCATGTTATAAAATTAAAGAAGTTTGAGGCACTTGAGTCGTTAGAAATAGAAAGAAAACCATCCACTTGTAAGACATTGAATAAGAATTTTTACAACTCAGGTAAGTACATCCTTACTTGTAACATGATTAGAAATTGTGAAAAGTTTTAAGAATTTTACGTTTTATTACTTTTTGACTAGTGGCATA
>CAMOHE010049330.1:496-25196 GCA_946598075.1 Artocarpus hirsutus
CTGCTGGAACATGCTGGTAGTGTTCAAATGTTTTATTTTTCTTTTTTCTTTCTTTGTGTATAATTTGGTTTTATGGTTATATTGAAATATTGAATTTCTTGTGTTGAAATATTTAGAGCAAAATATGGTTTTTATCCATTGCCGTTGATGTCCTACGACAATGCTGGTAAATTTTTGTATTTTCTAGCTGCCAGCATTCTAAACTTTTGTGTTTATATGGTAATACAATATTACCAGAGTAATACTATAATCTTGGCCTCTAGTGGTCTAGCAAAGTCACCGATAAAATTTTGTATTTATGCGACAATATAGTATTACTGTAATAATATTGTATCTTCTAGTCTCCAGCGGTCCAACTAAGTTGTTGGTGAACTTTTGTAGTTACACAGTAATATAATATTACCAAAGTAATACTACATTTCCCAGCCTCCGGTGGTCTGACGAAGTCACTGACAAATTTTTGCATTTATACTATAATACAGTATTACCAAAGTAATACTCTATTTCCCAACCTCCAACAGTCCAGTGAGTCGCCAATAAACTTTTGTATTTACACAGTAATACAATATTACCGAAGTAATAATGTATTTTCAGGCCTTCGGTAGTCCCACAACGTCACCAATAAACTTTTGTAGTTACACGGTAATACAGTATTACTAGAGTAATACCGTATTTCCCCACCGCTGGCACCAAGGGAAGCAACCTATCTAGTTTTTTGAGGTAGGTTCTAGATGATACGTGAGGAATCTTTTTATGTTAGTGTCGGAGCCCCATCGAGGGTCAGTAGAGCTGTCATCCGGCATTGGGAGATATAAAAGAGAAAGAGATGAGAGTATTTTGAGAGTTTTACTTTCAATTTCTCATGATATATTATTCAATTTCTCATTATATGTTATTTACTATACATTCTAAAACTATATACATTATTTACTAAGTTTTAACTTAAATATGCTATTCTGCTTGTTTTAAACAATAAAAACTATACAGATATATATATTCCTTGCAAAGATATTATACACATATTCATGATTTTCGATGCTGCAATGAGTAGAGACATTCTCTTTTTTATCTCATAGTTTGTAATCTCTTATATATTAAGCTAATCTCAGCCACAAGTGGGCACAACCACATACAATCGAGGGTTGGTTGCTGCCCTCAACTAGATTTTTTCTTTTAATTTTACATATGAAATTTAATTAAATTTGTTATTCGTTTCTAAAATTTTGAAATTTTATGTTTGCCAAATCTCATAATTTTTATTTAAGGATTATAAAAACTGACAACAGCCCCATCCCTTCAAACTTACTTTCCTAACTCTGCCCCCACAAAATGCATTTTCGTAGTTTACACGTTTACTTCATCAACGAAAGAAATTAACAAGTTTACCAAAGGATGTTCACGCACGAGTGACAAATAATAATAATAACAATAATTACGTGGGTATTTGGAAAAGTGATGGGAACCATTTTTACTGTAACATGTGAGAACTTTTTACTGTAGCAATTTTTTTTATTGTTACTGTAACATGTGAGAACTTTTTACTGTTTATAACTGAGATTGTGGTGGAAACCACTCACGCCAAACACCCCTACAAGGTCAAGTTGATTTTCATTCAATATTAAGGTCCACACGAGAAAATAAAGAACAACTGAAAATAAAGACATAACGTCATACACATTTATAAAATCCCAAAAGGATCGTCCAATAATGCGCATCCTCTCGTCATGCTTTATCGAGAAAGAAAGAAAGAAAGAAAGAAAGAAAGTTATCCGACCGTTTCATGCATCTACGTGCCGACATGAAAAGGATATATACATACACACATGCACACGTATTTACACATAGAGAGATTTTTTTCCATCTTTTTCCATCTTTTAAGACTTATCGTTTTAGAAATGTCACACGTATTTATTTGTAACATAACTTAACAGGTAAAATAAGTAATAATATAGTATAACTTTTTTTAAATATGACATAGATAAACACAACATTTAAAAATGAAACATGACATATAATTTTCTCTTATAACATATTATAATAGATGAGGGAAAAGTCAATTTCATTTGATGAGGACTGCGAGTGAAAAAGGCTCAGCTGGAATATTGCTATAGGTTGGAATATGCACCCGTGAAAATGCTGATCATACTAACTGATTTTTTTCCCTTTTTCCTTTTCTTTATTCTTAAGTTTTTTTTTATTAAATAACCAGTCTATTATTTGATAGTTATCTTTTGGGCAAACATATGAAACAATCATGCTTTTTATAAAGCCACACACTTTTCATACCTGGCCACGCATCCCTGTTGGTTTCTTTTGATTCTGGTCAATTAATTTATCAAAAAAATAAAATTGTAAGTCAATTGATTATTAATTAAAGGGACATTAATCAATTGAATAATAAAGACCAAAGTGTGAATTAGTTGGCTCTACTTATGAAAATCCCAACGAATCGCATATTTACAAAATAAAATCTAACTTTCTTTATAGTTTTGGTAAACAATAATATGGTTAATTATTATGGTCTTTACGTATTTGAGTGGCAATAACTAATGCTATTGCCAAAACATAAAAGATCCACACAAGCAAAAGTGTTCAAAAAAGCAAACAAACAAACAAGCATTGAATTTGACAACGTTAAGGAAGGTTCAGAAGAACTTGCACATGTCAAATGCCAAAAAAATAATAAAAAAAAAAAGAAGAAACAAATAGGCTCTCAAAAACTTCCATAATGCCTTCTTTGCTTAGCGTGTTTGATTTTTAAGGATACGACAAACCCGTTTTAGCCTTGTCTCCAATTTGGCGCTCTCAGTGCAAAATTCTTGTTCCATTTTTCTTGTTATTCACCTTCTTATTCCAAGGCTCTACTTCTTTATTTTTTATTTTTGGGTTACCTGTGTGCTGTATCAGGAGAGTATATCAGATTAAGTTGTGTGGTGTGGTTTAGTTGGAGTTTTTAAGAAAATGGGTCTTCTGAGCAGTTTATTGGGAATTCTTGGTTTTGGAATTGGAATTTTTGGTGGACTTTTGGTGGGGTTCTTCCTTTTCATTTGCAGAGAGCCCGATGAAGTGCAGGTACAAATTTTTTTCCCCCTATTTGTTCATTTTTCTTTTTTTTTTTTTATATTCCAAACAATCACACAAGCATTTTAGTAGTGGGTCTGGTTGGTTGATGATCTGAATGAATGTTCGGTTTGCATTGAGATCCTTTTTGTTGTTCATGAAATTTTAGAGAAGTGATGTTAAGATTATAGGAATTGCTCATCTAGTTGGTGTTGCAAGTATTTCTTTTTCTTCATTGGCAAAAAAAAATAAAAGACTAAAGTCAAACATAAAACTTTATCAAGAAGAACATGTACTCTTATCACCGCCCATATACCGTGTCCACCATAGTTGGACATAAAAAATTGAGTACAGGCAAGCATACCACCCCACAAATGACCTATGCAAGTAGTTCTTTCATTATTTTGATTTTCTTTTATTATCCGTTTTTTATTGCTCTAATTTTTGGGTAGAAATTGGTCTGTACAAAAATGTAGTAGTGTTATGTTTCAGCTCATATAGGACCTGTTTTTAGGATATTGGAATTTTAATTCCCATTATTCTAAAGTTCTATAAAAGTCAAGTTGACATTTGAACTGAAAATTGGATTTGAATTGTGTTGATTTAGATTATTTTGATTTGAGTTATGTGCTTTGAATTGGTGATTTGAATTGCTATCTGAATTGATGTTTAGATATGCATTTAAGTGTTAATCTGAATAGAGAATAAAATTAAAATTTATGTTTGGATAAATAACAGAAAAAGTTTTGATTTATTAACAAATCTAACAAAATTAGTTCATGATGCTAAAAAAATGCAATATTGATCTTGATTTATTCTTCTTTTCATTATGACTGCAATAAAAAAAAATCGTTTTAATCGGATATCAAATGAAGAAGTTATGATTTTTTTTTTACTCAAATATAAGAGAGAGAATTTCAGCTTTTACTGTAACAAACATATCCGAGCTCAAAGACTTCAAGGAAGAAGTAGAACTCTGAAATTGAAGAGAATTCAAATGAGTCATTTGATTTAAATTTTGAAAAGAAATAAATACGTATCTAAAGGATTTTAAAGATTTGAATCTAAAGAGTTGTTCGAATATGCGAAACAAATGGCCTAAGATTTGAGCTGCTTCTTCTTTGACTGCTTTCACATTTCAGACTTCTGATATTTCAGGATCCAATTGTCAGACCACTATATGAATTAGACACAAGGGCTTTGGAAGATATTTTACCAGAAATTCCAATGTGGTTGAAAAACCCTGATTATGATCGCGTTAGTACTTCCTTTCATTCATTTTTTTTCGGATGGAAAAATTTTCTTTTTCATATTAACTATAATCTGTTAACTAAATGATCCAAATGCAGGTAGACTGGCTAAACAGGTTCATTTTGCAATTGTGGCCTTATCTCAATAAGGTGATACTGAAACTATATTTCCATTTAAAAATGAGGAAACAAATTATAAATTTGAGATTGAGTATGTTTAATTGCAGGCAGTTTGTCTTAGAATACGAAGCATGGCACAACCTATATTTGAAAAGTACATTGGGAAGTTTCATATCGAAGCAATCGAGTTTGAGTCTCTAAGTCTTGGAACTCTTCCTCCTACTATTTCTGGTGAGTTTATTTTTTATGTCATCTGTCTACTCCTTTGTAATAAAAAGCTTAAGAGAAACAAAATGTATTGGGAATATTTGAAGATAATTAATGGTGATAATGATTGTTAGAATATAAAACTATTGTTGGTCAGACTCCTGGTAGCTTAAACTTTTGAGAGTATTGGTATAACAAGGTGTAAGAGTGGGAGGTCATGAGTTCAATCTATTGTAATTGCGCTCTTTATCCCCATCATAATTTTCATCACGAGTTAGGCCTTTAAATATGTCTCGGGGAAGGAGAAATAGAAAATACAGTGCTTCTTGAGTATATACATTTCTTATCTTTGTATTCAGTTTGCTTTTTGGAACTTTCAAGGTATGAGAGTGTATGAGACTAATGAGCAAGAGCTAGTCATGGAACCTACATTTCGATGGGCTGGCAATCCCAACATTACTTTGACATTGAAATTGTTGTCTCTAAGATTCACAATTCAGGTTAGAAGATCCCAACATAGTCCTTAGAGCAGAGAATAATGTGATTCTTTGTCCTTGTTTTCCTTAAATGTTGATGCATCTTTAAAAGACTGCTTGTGCTGATTTTCAGCTAGTGGATCTGCAAATATTTGCTACCCTGCGGATAACTTTAAAACCTCTGGTTCCCACCTTTCCTTGTTTCGCAAGCATCGCGGTTTCTTTGATGGAGAAGGTAGTACAATTTTCTAAACTTCAAAGAGCATATTTTCAGCTCTTGTTGTCGATTTATCAAAGGGAGAGAGAGAGAGAGAAGCAACACCAGTGATCCCTTACAGCTCTACTCAGGATCCCATATGTGGGCCTTGATGTTGAGCACTACTGATGCCTAGTAGCACTGCTAATAAATAAAAACCACATATTGTGAATTTTTGAAGATATTCATATTGCTGTGTTTAACCATTTCTGTGGTTGTTGCAGCCTCATGTTGATTTTGGCATGAAAATAATGGGAGGGGACATCATGGCTATACCTGGTCTCTATCACTATGTTCAGGTGCTACACCAATAGTTTTCTTATGGGTAGGATTATTTATTTCAATAAGATAATTGTTCAACAAATTCTGTTGGCCAGATCACTTCATACTTGTTCTTGGTAATCTCAGGAGACTATTAAGAAACAAGTAGCAAGACTCTACCTCTGGCCCCAAACTCTAGAATTACCCATTCTTGATGCTTCCACGTAAGTTTATAAGGCGTGGATATGCCTTAATAGCATTATATCTTCTTTATTTGATATGAAAATATTCTTTGTGACAAAATTTTCCTAACGATAATCATCCTTTTTGCATATTTCTCTGAAACATGAGTCTGAAATGCAGTGACTGAAATGTTATTGTTGTTTGTCAATCTTTTGATAGGGTGACTGTAAAGAAGCCGGTGGGAATACTACACGTCAAGGTTGTTCGGGCAGCAACACTTCTGAAGAAGGACATTTTTGGAACTTCAGATCCTTATGTCAAACTTAGCTTTAGTGGAGAGAGGCTGCCACCAAAGAAAACTAGCATCAAAATGAACAACTTGAACCCTGAGTGGAATGAGAAGTTCAAATTCATTGTCAACGACCCGCAGCTTCAAGCTCTTGAGTTACAAGTCTATGATTGGGACAAGGTTTTCCTTCTTCTTTTACCAGTTCAATTTCACTTATTGTTTAACAAAATTACTGGGCCTTGCATAGTGTCACTTCCGTTTGTTTTGAAAGTGGACTAAAAGCAAGGTTGGAGGTTCTTTTAAACAACATGATGTTAACTTTATTCGTCAATCATCCTGCTAATAGGTTCAAGCTTGAACTTGTTTACTTTTTCTCGCTCGCAGGTTGGCGGACATGACAGAATAGGAATGCAGTTAGTTCCTCTAAGGCTTCTAACACCAAATGAGACGAAGCAATTCACATTGAATCTGGTCAAGAACACAAATATCAACGATCCTCAGAACAAGAAGCAGAGAGGAAAGCTTGTGGTGGAGCTGACTTATGTTCACTTCAAAACAGACAGCTTCAAGATGAATGGAAATGGAAACGGCTGTGGAACCAAGGAAACTGGGATAAGTAGGCGGCCGACCTTGGGAGGATCTGGCTTACTCTTGGTAATGATCCAGGCAGCCGAGGATGTAGAAGGGAAGCATCACAACAATCCTTATGCTTTAATCCATTTTCGAGGAGAAAAAAAGAAGACAAAGGTAAAATCATATATTTTTTTCGCTAGATAGTTGTGAATTTCAAGTTTTCATTTGCTTGAAAATGTAGGCTTGCCAAAAATATGGTTTGTTTTGAAAGATGTGATTTCAATGCACCTTAAACAAAGTTGTCAATCAACTTGAGATTTCAATTAATTAACAGGCATGATGTTGAACAGATTATAAACTATCAACTCCAGATAGTCTTTCATTCTTGAAAATCCATGATTAACTTCTATAAGCATACTACTAGCTGCAATCTATCCATAACTTTGTTCACTCATTTTCAAGTCATGGTCTCGTCAGATGATAAAGAAAACTCGCGATCCAATTTGGAATGAAGAATTCCAATTCATGCTTGAGGAGCCCCCTTTGCATGAGAAGATCCACATTGAGGTTAAAAGCAAAAGGACAGGCATTAGTCTTAGATCAAAGGTACCATTTTGTAGGTTTTTTGCATTTTTTACATGATCACTAGCTACCTTAAAATTCTTTTGACGTACTATGATTAATGTGCTGAAATTTTTATGTTTCTTTTCATGTAGGAATCATTGGGGTATGTCGAAATTTGTCTCGATGATGTTGTGCACAATGGACGCCTAAACCACATATACCACTTAATCGATTCAAAAAATGGGAAAATACATGCAGAGCTGAGTTGGAAAATGGCTTGATTAATAGTAATGCAATGGATTTGGTAACTTCACCTTGCAAAGGATCTCATTTATCTCAGCTAACTTACCAACTACAAATACATAAAGAGAAGCATGTTCAAATTTTTTTTTTTTTTTTTTCGGAAGAAGTTGTTCGTATTGTTTCACTATTTTAATAATAATCTATATGTATACCTCAATCTTAGGCGACTAATGAAACACGTTGAGAACTTGGAAATGCATCAGCAGTCATTAGAGGAAGGAAAATCCAGCAGGCCGCCACAAAGGCACGGCCGAACTTAATTCGATGGGTCGAACCGTCAAGCGAAGTGAGAGCCCACACATTCTGAGCTCGGCCCATATAGTTAAATGGCCTACTGATCATCAATTAGAGGAGGATAGGGGCTGACCTACCTTGTGCAACTAGATTTTTTTTTTTTTTAAAAAGCAATCCTATTCACCATGAGGTTATAATTCTGCTACTAATAAAAACAATGGACCTTAGTCTAAAACATATATTATATACTAAATTGGGGCCACAGTTTTGTGAGTATCAAAGTTATAATTTATAGGGATAAACAATTTTTTTTTTCTTTAAAGTTTTAGCTTTCTCAACTAACAAACTGTTCAAAGGTCAGCCATATGTGTTTTATTGGGATTGTCTTAGTCAAAAAGGTAATGTACCAGATTACCAGCAGTAGTCTACCATGTGCCACCTTTTCATCAGTCACCAAATCAAGAATCCCTTTCCCCTCGCTCCCGCCGCCATCTCTTTCCTAATCCTCAGCGCTGCCTCTCGCTCATCGTCTTCGAGTTTTGCTATGATTGCAACAAAGCTCATCAAGACAGCTATGTTGCAGAAAAGGCAATGAAGCAATGAGCTAATTCGTGATGGCTATGTCTTGAAATAATCAATGGTCTCATGGAGACGTTTATCGCAGCAACAACATCCAGCTAAGGGGTATTTTCGACATTTATTCAGTAAACGGATTATTTTTCTAACTACTTTTGTAAACTTCTTATACAAATTCTCATGATCTTAGTGATAAGAAAGCCAAGCCCATAACGTCATAGAATTCTGAAAAATTTTGGGAACATAACAATGAATTTCCTTCTAAGTTCTTAACCCTTAAGTTTTTTCCCCTTAGAATTATGTCCCTTTAATTTAATTTTTTTTTTTAAAGAAAGGATATGAATAGTGTGTTAAAAAAAAAAAAGGCATATTTTTTTTTCCTCTCCAATTCTCTTTCAAACTTGCCCATGCAGTGTGCGAAAGCCAATCATGGTTATCATACATTGCATGAATACTTGAGGAGAACAAAAATAAACTAAAAGAAACTCTTTGAAGAAACATCAACTGTCTATTCCTTGAGCTTACCAAGAAAAAATATTCATTCCATGATGTCACAAGCACATAAAAACACACACGCATGTACAACCTATATATCTATATATATATATATATATATATATATATGCACACAAACACACGCACATATGAATATATGTATGAACATGTTACGTGGGGCATAAATTACAAGGCAGAAATTCAACAGAAGCAATCATCCTAGAAAAGAAAAGGGAAATTACGATTAAGAAAAAAGGAAAAGAGGCGGAAAGGAACTAGCACATAAGACTAGCACATAAGCAATCTTTGGACATGATGGACCCCCGTTAAATGCAAATGTATGGATTAGGTTTGACCTTGTTGCTTATCATGATCAATACATGTGACATCATCATTAAGGAAAGCTGCTGAGCCTTTTTTTTTTTCCCCCCTTCCTTGTAGTAGTGGGGAATGCGCAACATTGGTAATTTCACAAACATCCAATATTAATTCTTAATAATATTTTTACTTTTTTTGAATGAATTCTTAATAATATTATACATATCTTAAATAGTAATACAATGCAAATCCGGCTCGCAATAATTGACGTTCTAACGTTCACAATTGTATATATTTTGTGGCATGATTTACATCTCTCCACTATAACTAAATTAATTAAAGAATAGTTTTATGTCATATTCTCTAAGCTACATTAAATTATTATATCTTTATTGTGCCCCGTTTAGAGGGAAAACCCTAGTTTTGAAGATAATAATATGTTTTGAGGGTTCCAAAATCCTCTCAATGCTTTTATAAATATTTAGCTTTTCTTTGTCGTATTATGGGAGTGGCAAAAGACCCTGTAGTATATTTTTCTCCAATTTTGGACCCTTATGGAGTTTTGGATCATTTTCACGTAGTTGCTTTTAGATTATACGTGTCAGAATTATATGAATTGAAATTGGTGTTTAGTAAATCCTAGTTATCTGAACTTTGTTCTTGTGTACCTTTTTTTGTCTGAACTCCTTTTTTTGGTAGAAATATTTATGCTATTTTACAAGCTACTGCCTAGAAGGGGATTTTTAGTATTTCTCACCCGTGATTTTGCTGCTACAGTGTTTAATATTTTTATATATAAAAAATATTACTATTGATTTTTGTTGCAAAATATTTTTTTTTTTTCACAGGCACGACTGTATTTATGTTTAGCTAAAAGAAAAAAAAAAAAAAAAAAAAGAGAAAGATTGTTAGTCTTATTCTATTTTCAATCCGATTAGCTCATAGCAAAAATTTAGAGATTTATCAAGAAAATGGAAATGATTTAGCCCACAACTAACAATGTTTATTCATTACCAAAATAATCATGTCTGTCTTAGTTTTACATTTTATCATGTAATATTTTTTTTAATTATATGAAAAAGAAGACATGGCGGGCATAATCTTACTATAAATTTACATTCGACTCCATTAAAAATGAAGCATGTAAGTCCCTCATCCTAAAAGAAAAACACAGAAAAAGAAAAGGATATATATTATGCAATATAGTTGCTACACTAGTGATAGTGCTTTGATTTTCAGCAGTAATGATGCATGATATTGCAAGATTTTATTATTATTATTATTATTATTATTATTATTTTGCTTGAAATGATGTTAATAGTATTTTGGTGTGTAGTGAAGTGATGATTTGCAAGGGAAAGACATCTCCTTTTGCTCTTAATCACTTCCCAAGTGGGAGAAGGGAATGGATTCCCTTGTGTATATATATTAATTAAAAAAAAAAGGCTCAGCTTTCTCGTTGACTTGCCCCAGAAAGTCTGGCAAATTTAGAGCTAGTAAAGGGAATCCTATCCCCTCCCCACAAAAGGGTTTTATGAGGATTCTTTGCTAATGGATCTCTACTCATTCTAGGAAATCCTTCATTACATTGCATAACATTTCATCTCTCTCTCTCTCTCTCTCTCTCTCTCTCTCTCTCCACACATTCAAGTTGTGTGAGGCATGTGTGCTCTCAAAAGTTGGGGTGAAATGAAAAGGGGTCACTGTCTTGGTTCCTTGTCGATGTTCTTTTGTGGGGGAGAGGAATAACTTTTGCATTCTAAAAAAGATGAAGCTTTTATTTTATTTTTTTCCTTTTTTTCCCTTTTTTTTCCCCTCTTTCTTTTCTTTTAAAAGGTTGTCTTTTTGACGCAATATGGTAAAGTAAGTGGGAACAGGAACTCCACTCAAAGATCACTAGAAGAGGATACGTCATGCAAAGTCTTTCACTCATCTTAGTGTCCATGCATGTTTTTGTGTTTCTGTGCTCATTGAGGAGCAGGGCAAGCAGCACCCTCAACTTGAGAAAAAGCTAAGGTGTCAAAGCCCAAAAGATTCCTCACAAGAGAGAGAGAGAGAGAGAGAGAGAGAGAGAGAGAGAGAGTACAAACTACAAGGTAAAATATTTTGTGATGCCCAAAAGGGCCCAATACCAAACATTTGAAATGGGATGCGAAACTTTCCACCATTGAAGGTTCCCAACAAATTTTCAAACTTCAAAATTTGTCCACTCTCAATATGCCACTAAATACAGATGGGAGAAGGCTCATAAATCATAGAGAACTAACTTATAGATAGTGCTTCTTTAGCCAAAAAAAAACCTTATAGATAATACTTATACTTGCACAAACAATGTCTACATACTTATATAAATGCCTTTATACTATTCTAAAATAATGGTTTAGAATATTGGACCCAACTTCAACAGAGACTGACTTCTATTGGTCACCCCATGTATGGGTTTTCCTATTTTCTTTTAAAAGTAGCCATAATGGTTTAATGGTCCATTTTGGAGCATAAAAATCCTCTAGAATCCTCCTTTATTTCTCCCAAGATTGTCCAGTTACCAACACCCAAATAGTGCATGTTATCCTTCCTTCCCTCTTTCTGGAACTAGCGGTACCAAATAAACATTTACAAACTCCATTTTTCTTTTTCCTAGTTGACTGATAATCCCCCTAAATAATTAATTTTGCTACTCACTCTATTAGCCATAGTACCCTTGCCAGATCTTTTAGGTGCGTTTGAAATTATTGCTTCTTCCATCTTTTTTCTCTTTCTTAATTACTTACCCCTTTTTTTATTTTTTTTAGATGTCTTACACGGTGTTTAATAAGATGGTTAAAACCGTTGATTAAAACTGTTTTTACTATAACATATAAGAACTTCACACTGTTTTAATTTTTTTATTATTAATGTAGCATACGAAAATTTTATATTATTTATAATTTAAAAAAGTCCAAATCCTAGTCTAAACCAATTTATCAGGTAGGCTATTAATTGATTAACTACTAACTACTCATTTCTAGATTTTTCAGGAAAGTACCAGAATACACTTTGCTTGATGGACTCTTCCTTCTTGACGTCAGAACAAAACAAATAGTGTCGAAGATTATTCATAAATGCAAATCATAGTAGTTAAACGATATTGTCAATTTAAGACAAAAAAAAAAAAAATCTAACTCGGTCAAAGTCAACGGTTAGAACTTCGAGAAGTGTGTGCGCACCCAATGTTGTAACTTTCAAAAAAGAATATTTCAGAACACTTGCATTAATTTAGGCTAAACAAGTTCATTATCATGATAAATTTTACGCAACCAATAAAAAAACTCAATTGGGTTTTTGTTGAAAATTTCCAAGAGCAAGTTCTTGACCGTTGAATTGCCAATATAGAGGCTGGTTATGGTTCATCGACTAAGGTTGTTGTGTGGTACTAGAAAAAGCACACAAGAAACCAAGTTATTTATTGATAAATTAGAAGAAGATCATGACTCATGAGGGTGAGGAAGCCAAGATCATTAAGACTAAAGGTGGAGAACTTTTAAAAATTGATCTCATTACCAATAATCACAGGCTCTTGAACACATCATTATAAGTGTAAAGTTAAATATTTTTTTAGGATGGTTCTAGGAAAGTTCAACATTTTTTTATAATATATGAAGAACGGTTCAATGCATGTGTTATGATTATCATCCAACAAAGTTTGTTTTTCAATGTTCAAAACCATCATATAATGCATTTGTTTGGATAAGCAAGAATGGAAAAGTAAATGTGTGTAACAACAGGAAATCAAATACTAGCTTTAGCAAAGCCAAATGAATTTACAAGAGATGAAGGATGGTTATCTTCTATCCCTATCATTATTTTATTTGGATAATGTAAATAAAGCTAAATGGTTATGACACAAAAAATCCCTATTGTTATTATTATTTGTGAAAAAGAGAAAACTGTGAAGATTGAAGGAAGAAGGAATAAAACTAAAGAAAGCAAATGCAAATCACAAGGGGCAAAAAAGAATATTCTTTGAAGGGTACTTTACGAAACTTGTCTTTAAGAGATTTCCTTGAAAATTTTCCAACCTGTGACTTTAAAAATGTATTTCCACTAGCAATATTCAACATTTAAATACAAATCCTAATAAATTATAGAGATTCTGTTTAATTTTTTTTTTTAATTATACGCTACATGCTGTCCTAAAAGTCAAAGGAATAAAAGGGTGGGAAAAAGCAGTGAAACCTACAAAAGAGAAAACAAAAGGCAAATCCAACTCATTGACGTTACTACAGGGTTGACATGGGAACCACAAAACGACTATTGTGATGATGTGCACGTGTGGCAATACTTATCATCATCTCATGTGGGCATTTATAAAATTAAAAAAAAAAAAAGAAAGGAAAAGAAAAGAAAACATAAGATAACAATATAGCATCATTAGGAAAATCCCACCATTTGACTCCATGCCCAACAATGATTCATGATGAATCATGACGATGATGATGATGAGGATGCATGGAGGGACCAAGACATTCATAATATATATTTATATATGTGTGTGTATATATTTATGTATGCGCGAGGGCCTGTGGAGAAGGGATTAGCAATCCACTAAACGAAATATGATTATCATTATTTTGTTAGTCAAGGATATGTCCCAGAAGATGAGAGATATTTGATCACCAGCCACTTATGGTTTTTGTTTATCTTGTCCATCAAAACAAAAACTATTACGTGTATAGTATCTCCATTTATAGAAAGTATTACACAAAAGTTAATAATATTATTTGATTAGTTACAAACCAAAATCATAATGACTTTAAAGTGCATGCAGCGTAATACTAGACATACATAATTAAGAGAGAGAGAGAGAGAGAGAGAGAGAGAGTTAGGAATAGATTGCTTAAATGTGTGCGCGCATAAACGCATAATTTAGGCAACTGGAAAACAGAAAATATATATATCTAACTGCTTGTAAATTTTTTTTTGCTGTAGAAAGCTAGATATGAGATATAAGAGTTTTTCAATGGATAAAAAATTAATTTCTCCGAGTTTATACATTTTGTAGAATTGAAAAGGACTGTAATGCATACAGATCCCTATATTGAATGGCTAATTGTGTATATAAGCAACCTTGCCAAAAAAAAAAAAAAAGCAACACGATTGAACTAAAAAATATATGTTCAATAATGCGACTACTAGTTTAGCTTGAGTGTTAAATACATTATAATTATAATAGGATAGTTTTATATTATAGCAACTTTTTACTTTTTATTATAGTTACTGAGAGCTTTACACTATTTGTCGGTTGTCATTTCAATGCTAAAACTTGAATGACAAAAATACAATTTTTTTTTTCATTTTTTAAGCACAAATTTTATTCTTTTGAAGGAGGAAAAAGATAAATTTTTTTTTGACTTGAAAATAGAAAAGGAGAATAAATGGTAGCAGATATATATTAATTTATGGGTCTGTAACACCCTTGAATTTTAAAGTAGGGTTAGTTATATTAAGTTTAATTATTAAGTGTACCTGTGTAATTATTGTTGTTAATTTTAGTCATTTGTAGATTTTATTATATTTGTTATATCTAAAATTTGATTTCTAATTTTAAAATATTAAATGATATTTTTATTCCACATTTTTTTTTATTTACAAAAATGCCCTTGGGGCTTTTCTTTTCTTTTTCTTTTTCTTTTCCCTTTTCTTTTTCCCTTCATTTTTACGCTCTCTCTCTTTCCCCTCTCTTTCTCTTTTCACCCGACGCCCTCTCTCTCTTTCTCTCTAAAAATTTTAAAAATTTTCAAACTCAAGCACTTTACCATTGATTTGAGGTCAAGGATTAAAGTTCAATTATCAAGTTTTCATCCAAAAACGCCATTAAATGTTAGTTTTCTCTTTTTTAAAAAATTTCAAAGTTTTAGATTTCAATTTTTCAAATTTTCTTTTATTTGTTGAATCCGAACTTCATTAAGCTTAGATAATGTTTAATCTAAGCTTATAGGACTTGTTTTATGATAGATTTAAGCTTTATTTGAACAAAAATTAGTTTAATCAAGTTTTAATATTTTTCTTAGATTTTCAAATCTATTGTGAAATTGAGTTTAAATTTGAAAAAAAATGGTTTAAACTTGTTTTATTATAATTTCCTATACTTTCTATATGATTTTTATGCTCTGGGATTGAGAAAAAGGTTTTAAATTTAAATTTTAAGCTTGGGGAGGTCGAGACTCGAAGTCTCAAGTCCCCTGATTTTGCCAGTTCGGCAGGCCGAACTTTATCTTCGGCAGGCTGGATTCATACAACCGGCAAGCCGAACCTAGAAATGTTCGGCCGACCAGACTTAGTTTTTTGGCAGGCCGAACTGTGCAATTCGGTAGGCTGACCCAGGATGTTCGACAGGCCGACTATAGACTTAAAAATTTGTAATTTTCTTTCAGTTTTTAATGTTTAATGATTCTGAAATGTTTCAAAAAGGATTATAATTTTGTACCAATGATTATTTTTAGTTAAAAAAACACACTGATAATTAAACTAACATACTGATATTTGTTAAATATGATTTCTGATTTTGAATGTAGTTTTTGAGCTCTTAAATGATGATTGGAGCTTACGTTGAATTTTAATTGGAGCTTACGTTATTGGATTTCAAATGAGGTAGGATATTACCATCCATTTCTTTGGCAACCCTTTTTAAACTGTTTTGGCCAAACTTTAGTTCTTACGTGTTTCCTTTTAATAATGATTTCTGTCTTTCATTTAGAAGCATTATATTTTAATATTCTTTCCAAATTTCAAAACCCGTACGGTGATATTTTATCAAGTTTCATTCAAGTAAGTATTTATTGATTTTGTTAAGATCTTGAGATTAGTTTACGTATGATATTTTTATTTATAACTGCTATTTTAAAATAACTTGTTTTTAACTAATTATTCTATTGAGCCTTCCGCTCACGTTTTTCCTATTTTTAAATATCCCCTTCCAGGTTTTAAAGAGGGAGGAAGGTCCTAGGATCGGAACCTAGCTCTAGGAGTAGAGATGGTATTTTTCTGAATCTGTTGTATGATACGTGTACTGTATAATTTGTCCCGATGATGTTGTTTTGTCTCTATTATTTGTATATTTTAATTTATTTCAGAGACGATGATTTACGGTGATTTTCAATCAATTTGCATTATCAATATTATGATGTATTATTTATTTACCTGCCTACCTTCGTGGCTAGCTTTCACGTGATGGTGAATAAGAATAAGATCTCGACCCCACCTTTGTGGCATTCACGTGATGGTGACTGTCGATGATATCATTTATTTCCAATGATATTTATTTTAAATGAGAAATCTAGTTAATTTATTTATTTTCTACATATCTTTATTTATTTCCTCTCTATTTACATTAATTTTCATTTTATTTATCTAAAACTACTAACCCCCTCCCCGGGGAGTCATAGGGTCATTCGACAAATTGGTTAAAACTAAAGTTTTAAGTTTAAAAACTGCATGTGAAAGCTTTACATTGTAGTAATTTTTTACTTTACATTGTAACTAGTCAGAGCTTTACACTATAATTAATTAAAAACTAATTAGTAAGAACTAAGCCTTCAAACACTCCATAACTTCCATAAAGTGAGCAATGAGTGATTATATGCATGAGAGCTATGGGGCAGAACTCAAAAGCTAGCTGCAAATTGCAGTAGCGCAATAGCTGTAAATAGATAATTAAAGTTGTCGTGAATCTCTTTCAAACAGATTAAAATCTCAGTTTAGGATTCGGAATTTTGGATGATGCCAAGTGTTTTTTTTTTAAAAAAAAACGCAAAATTAACTTCACTAATGTGTAGTATTAAAGGCGTGCTGAACTTGCAATATTCTAGTCATAAACAGCCAAAAATAAAAAATAAAAAAACTATTATTGTCCAAATTAATCTTATATGTATCTAGTCTAAGATGACTGCTTTTCTCCTCTCTTCAGCCCCGCAAAATAATTAATTAACATAAAAAAGAATGTCATGGATGATAAACTAAACTTGTTAATTAAAAGGAGAATAATGTTAGATATATAAACTCATAATTCTATTTTGTATCAAATTAATTTATTTGGTGGTGAGTTATCATCATTTTACTGACAAATGTAGTTTGTTATTAATTAATGATATGATAATTCTTTGAACAAACATCTATAACAAAACTACAACTCAGACGTTATATAAGTTGATATGAAAAATTAATCCACCGGGTAATTCTTCAGAGTTGATGCTGCTGTTATTCTTTAAAATAGAGAGGAATTAATACACAACATATTACATCAAAGAATTTTGCAACAGATGGTTGAGTATGCCGTCATTTCCTGTCTATTTTATTTTATTTTTTAATTAGGGGCCTAATCAACAACAACGGTAGATACCAAATGCCATAAATTATGATTGTCGTTAGCATAATTACATATGATTTGTTTCATTTGACACATAATTACCTTAGGCTTACCTAAAGCCAAAGACGAAAATGTCCATGATGTTGTCGATATTTCAATAATAATATCCATATTTTGAAGTCTCGATGTGGATATGGGAGGAAAGATTTTTCTTCCAAGATGTCCTTAAGATATTCACAATATTCACAAATATCCGTAATATTGGTGAATATTTATGAAAATCCAGGATATTTCCATAAATTTCCACAAAATGTCTAAAAAAATAAAAAAAAATTTCTTTTTTTGCACAAAAGTCAATTTTGTAAGACTTTTTTTAATTATTTTTTAATAAAATGTGATTAATATTTTGGATCTAAAAAATATAAAAGTATATATTAAGATTTATTTAGTTTTTAAATAATTTTTACGTTTAAAATGAATAGCTTATGAATCCTCTGTAAAGCCTTATGTCATGTTACATGTAGATATATGTACTATATTTGTACTATTTATTTTTCTTCATGAAGCACATGGATTTTGTTATGATTTTGATGACACTGATGATGATGATGATGGCGACGATGACGATGACAATGCTAGGGTCATGCTTATAACGATGATTAGAACTATGGGAGACGAAAATGTATAATGTCGAGTTAAATATCCTCTGGTCCATTCACTGGGAAAAAAATTTATGCATGCTACATAAGATGAAGATCATAGTTGTAAGGCAACAAATGAGGGTATTAAGGCAGTTGAAAAGCAACATATAAGAAAACATGGTGTAACTCAAATGAGTCAAACTGATGAAAATTCTGTTGCCTTGAGTTTTGACTCCATATACTTATGAACTAACCAAAGTTCTTATGGTTATAATATTTCTTATAGTTTTCAAACAAAGACAAGCTTAAAAGTACAAAACCAAGATAGTTTATTTGGTATATTTTTGTATCCTCTATTACAAATTAGTATTGAGATGTCATTATAACTCCATGAAACCTACTAATTAAGTTAGGTAAATTATCCAATTTTTGAGTTAACAGTAGGAAGAGATCAATAAACATACAAATAACACATCAACAATTACCTCCAAAACTATTTAAGAATAATATCATAACAGATGTATTGTTTAGATCAAGCTCTGAATCTATGTAATGCTTTCCAACTGGCTAAAAAAAGCTCATTTTAATATTTAAGGCACTTGAAGTTTGTGTTTTGTTATGTTAAGCAGTAGTTTTCATATATTTTATTATATTATTGTATCTTGTTTGTAATAAATATGTAAAATTTTATTAAATCATAATCAATATATATATAACACGAAGATATCCTTTTTTTATAATAACCAATATAACTCTCAAATTAGATCAAAATCGTACTATTTATGTTATTAACTTAGTTCAAATTAAGTAATATTGATTACGGAGGCGTTTGGTTATGTTCTTAGAATTTTTTAAAATATTTTCGTATGCTTTTTGAGATAAAAATTTTAAAAATACTCTCAATATAATTATCAAAAAACTTTTATTTTTCAAAACAAAAACATTTTCATCCATTTTGAAAACATAAACAAACGGCCGCTTTAACATTATTTAAAATTATAAGAAAAAATTACAAATTTTTTCATGATATTTATTTTTTAAAAAATTATGTCTACATCGACAATATTTATAGCATCATTCATAAATCAAACATGGAGAATTTCCGCCTTCCCTAAAACGTTTGTAGAGATAAATTGCTTTGATAACTAAAACGCATAAATCACTAATCTTAATCGGTTGATAGGAACACCATATTAGTTTTTTTTTTTTTTTTTTTGACAACTATTAGTCATTTCAACTAGCATCATCATTTATGAAAGGATTGCCAAACAAAACTAATCGCAGAGAGTAAAGAGTGCCTTTAGTGAAAATAGACAAGAAGTCCAAGGGCAAGAAAGGAAGTTAAGAATTTAAGAGTAAGGTAAAGCGAAGAAAGCAGCTAGCTTTTTTTTTTTTTTTTTTTTTTTTTGCTCCTTTCCCATTATTCAACCAAAACGTGCTCTTTTTTTTTTTAATTTTTTTTTATGCGCATCATCATTTTTTTACCGCTTCATTCATCAAAGCCTCAAAAATAAAAACCCCATCATCATCATCATCACCAACAACAAAAAAAGGTCAAAACGAAATCCTCAAAAACCCAATAACGCTCGAGTAAAAGCTAAAGCTAAAACCCCTCTCTCTCTCTATTTCTCTCTCTCTACATTATTTCTCTCATGGCGGCCATGAAGAAGAACACAACAGCCGAAACAAGAAGACGACTAATACAAGTCTCGAACTTGGCATACGACTCAGTCCCTCTCCCTTGACGTTTTAGCCTTTCCACGTTATTTTCTTTTTCCCCTCCCAGCTCCTCCATTAAAACCTCTCTCTCGGTTTTCGTGTCCAACTGCAGACTTTTCTTAATAAAAAAACCCATTATTTACCCCTCTCTCGTTCCAAGAGAAAGAAAAAAGAACAACCCAGCTCAGTTTGAGCAATTTTGAGATCTGGGTTTTGCGAATTTTGCTTTGGTTTTTTGAGTTTTTTTTTTACTCTGTTTTTTTTGGAGAAAGAAGAAGAAAAAAATGGGAAGTAAATGGAGAAAAGCGAAGGTGGCGTTGGGGATGAATCTGTGTTTGTATGTTCCGAGGACGAGAGATGACAAGGAAGAGGACTTGTCATCGCCTCCTTCCTCGTCCTCCATTGACATGGCCGAGAGGATGTCGGACGCCGCTCTGCTCTCGCCGGCACACTGGGTCGTCACTTCCTCCAGGCCCAATACGCCCACGCCTTCTTCCCACGGCTTGAAGCTCTCGAAGAGTGCCAGCAAATCCTGCAAGGTTTGTTCTTTGCCTAAGTCTCTCATTTTTGTTATCAAACTTTTGCTTGTGGGGTTTTTTTTTTTTTTTTTTTTTTTTGTGGTTTTTTTCTTCCTCTTTTTGTGGGTTTTATTTATCTTAAGCTGTGGTTTGTTTGGAAGCTGAGAAAATTTATCTCTGCGTATTTGCATTTCTTGACCCCTTTTGTTTTTATTTGTTTGTTCTAGAGGTGTCTTAGTCTTTGTGATGCAAAGTACTTAATTTTCGTTTTCAGCTCAGCTTACTTCCAAGACGAGGATTGATATTATTTTGGTTGCTTTGTTAATTATATTTTTAAATTTGGTTTATGGCACTAGATATTTGTAGATGTGTTTATTTCTTTTCTTTTTTTTCCCCTCGTTTATCATATTTATTGGAGATGTAAAGAATTAAGCACCAAATAAAATAGAGAATCTCTGTCTTGCTGCTCAAATCTTCCACTATCGTTTTACGAGTGATTTATATAATGTTTTGGGAACAAATGACATGGAAATGACAGAGCTCTTTAATATGTTTCCACTTTCTTTAGAAAATTTGATTTGATCTGCTGGAGCTTTATTTGCATTTTAATGAAATTTTGTCTCAATGTTCACTTATAGTGTTCATACGTTGTGTGCTTTAAAATTCGGTTGCCACATAGTGAATTGTACATCTATACTAAAAGTTGTGTAATTTTTTTTTCCTCAACCTGCATGTTTTTTGTTTATTTAATGAATTTAATTTGGGATACAATGATGACATAATTTAGCATATATCAAGGATCCTATGATGTTAATGGAATGAGAATTTAGTGTTAATGTTTTTGATGGATTTAATGCACAAGTCCCTTTCAATACCATTTACCTTATTTGCCTTGGGAGAGGAAGAGGACAAGTAGTGTTTTACCTTTTTTTCCTTTTTCCTCTTTTCCTTGGAGAGGAAAATATAAAAAAGGAAAGTCATCTCCGTTTGGTCATTTGCTGGCCTCATCTGTCTGACTGATAATCTGCTACTGCTAGTGTTCTGCCATTGAATTACATCAAACAAGTAAAAGGAAGGGGAAAGTAATCACGTAAAGAGGACCTTATGATTTCCTTTTCTTGGTGGATGCATTTTTTTCTAGTTTTTTCAAAAGCTCTGCACCATTTTATCATTGTATTCCTTCTTGGTTTTATAACCTCATTTATTGTTATTATTATATTATTGTTATCAATATTACTAGTCTTGTTGTTGTTATTATTACTGTTGTTGTTGTTATTAACGTTATATTCATACTTACATAGTTATGTTTATGTATATTTCTATTTATTATTATTATTTTGAATATTTTAATGGTCCATCATCACCTGGCAAAAGCTACTCTCTCTTTTTTTTTTTTCGCTTTTTTATTTTGGTTTTTGTACTTCTTGTTTCCCATTATGCCCTCTATTTGTTGGGTACCCAACATTGACCTTTGTTATTTTTTTTTTGGGAGCTTAAGTAGATGTAAGACACTTTGAATTTTTGTCTGGTATTTGATAATTGTATAATTGTACTTTTTGGCCTACCCAGTAAGGCTCATCTTTTTCCATAGCAATGTGCGTGCACAACCACTAGACTTGAAGAATTTATTATTATTTGGGCTTTCTCAAATATGTGAGATAATTTTTTACTTTCCCTTTGGTTTATTGTCACTTTGAATGGTCCCCTCCAGTTATACAAGTTGCCGGTGGGTTGACCATATTATTCAATCTTTCTGCTTCTTTACGTCTTTCTTTTCTCTTTGTTCTGTTTGTACATTTAAGGCAAGAAAATAGGGTGTACCATCATGACACCACGTAGCTCTCTGCTCTTCAAGTACTATGCTGAGTTATAATTCATAAATGACCTCTTTGATCTGAGCATCTTTTCTTAACTAGAACACAGAGAATTGAAAGATTGATTAATAAAGATATTACTAAACATTTGTAAATTCATGATAGTAGATGGGATTCACTTTGAAGATTTGTTGTTAATAGATTTTTAGATTTCCATTATCATACAAACCATCCACCTTGGCATATGCATATATTGTACGCATTAATGTGCTTACATCTGATAATTCTTGTGCCATTTTTCAGCAGACATGCTCCATATGCTTAACCAAAATGAAAGGAGGCGGCCATGCGATTTTCACGGCAGAATGTTCGCATTCTTTCCATTTCCACTGCATCACCTCGAACGTAAAACACGGCAACCAGATTTGTCCGGTTTGTAGAGCAAAATGGAAAGAGATTCCCGTACAAGGTCCAACTCTGGATCCTCCACTTGGGAGGGCATCCATTAGTCCGGTTGGATGGCCCCAAAATGATGCCGTGATGACTGTGGTTCGCAGACTGCCTTCCCCTCGACGAGACTTGAATCGACGACACATTGTTCCTCTATATCCGGCTCCCGAGCCAGGCATATTTGATGATGATGAATCTTTGGGCGACCAACCTGCCTTCTTTGAGAGAAACACCTGCAATAAAGATGCTGCAGATAACATTCCCTCCAAAACATTAGAAATCAAAACACACCCAGAGGTCTCAGCTGCTCTGCGGTCCAATGCCTATGACGATTTCACCGTTTTAGTCCATTTAAAAGCTGCTGCAACGATCAAGAGACAAAATCTTGGCAGAAACCATGCCAGCCTGCAACAGCTCTGTCAAAGTCCTCGTGCTCCTGTCGACCTTGTCACGGTGCTCGACATCAGTGGTAGTATGGCAGGTACAAAGTTGGCATTGTTAAAACGGGCAATGGGTTTTGTGATACAGAATCTTGGCTCCAACGACAGGCTTTCAGTAATCGCCTTCTCTTCGACAGCGCGTCGCCTCTTCCCTCTCCGTCGAATGACAGATGCAGGGCGGCAGCAGGCACTGCAAGCAGTCAACTCTTTGGTTGCAAATGGCGGGACCAACATTGCCGAAGGCCTGAGAAAGGGTGCCAAGGTAATGGAAGACCGAAGGGGAAAAAATCCGGTCTCTAGCATAATATTGTTGTCCGATGGACAAGACACTTACACTGTCAATGGCTCAGGAGCTAACCAGCCTCAACCAAATTACCAGCTGCTCCTCCCCTTGTCCATCCACGGTGGCGATAATTCAGGGTTCCAGATTCCCGTCCACGCTTTTGGATTCGGTGCAGACCATGATGCCTCTTCGATGCACTCAATTTCGGAGACATCTGGAGGGACTTTTTCATTCATAGAGACGGAAGCTGTTATACAGGATGCGTTTGCGCAGTGCATTGGAGGGCTTTTGAGTGTTGTGGTCCAGGAGCTGCAAGTGGCTGTTGAGTGTTCAAACCAAAATGTTCACATTAGATCGCTAAAAGCGGGGAGCTACCCGAGTCGAGTGATGACTGATGGGCGGATGGGATTTGTTGATGTTGGGGACTTGTATGCCGATGAGGAGAGGGATTTTCTGGTCTCAGTTCATGTCCCAACAGAGTCTGGCAATGAAACATCATTGGTAAAAGTGAAATGCACGTACAAGGATCCAATAACAAAAGAAACGGTGACAGTGGAAAGCGAGGAAGTTAGGATTGAGAGACCCGAAATAGCAGGACAAGCAGTGGTGTCGATAGAAGTAGATAGGCAACGCAACAGGCTGCAAGCGGCAGAGTCAATGGCGCAGGCACGAGCTGTTGCCGAGCAAGGAGACTTAGCTGGGGCCGTCTCTATACTCGAGAACTGTCGAAAGGTGTTGTCGGAGACTGTCTCAGCAAAATCCCATGACAGGCTGTGCGTGGCGTTGGACGCCGAGCTCAAGGAAATGCAAGAGAGGATGGCGAGCAGGCATGTCTATGAGGCGTCTGGGAGGGCTTACATTCTCTCGGGGTTGAGCTCGCACTCCTGGCAGAGGGCAACGGCTAGAGGCGATTCCACAGATGGCTCGAGCCTTGTTCAGGCCTACCAGACCCCTTCAATGGTTGAGATGCTCACTCGGTCTCAGGCTATGTTACTAGGGAGCCCTTCGGCTCAGAGGCTCTTGCAGCCATTATTGTCTCTAGGATCACAACCTAAGCCCAGGTAATATAGGGTTCATGTCATCTCAGAAGCAGTTAATGGCTTTTTTCTCTGGTGGCTTTTTCATTTTTGTCAGTCTATTTGGAAGAGATGTTCAAGGAGGGTTTCTTGGGATTTCATTTTGGTCCTGTTGCCTTGTAATAATGTGTAAATGAATAAAGAGTGAGGGAATGGTGAAGGGATATATTTTGGCAAGTCAGAAAATGAAGAAAAGGGAACGCTATGCAGGGGTTTATTACACGAGTTTCTTTCCGGGGGGGGGGGGGGG
>CAMOHE010049330.1:25216-62084 GCA_946598075.1 Artocarpus hirsutus
CCCCCCCCCCCCCCCCCCCCCCCCCCCCCCGCTTGTGTTGGGGTAGTGTACATGAAGAGAAATGGGTTTTTCTCAATGGGAATGGGAACATGGGTATAAAGGTTTGGTATTTTGTGACAATGGTTGGGTTGAACTCATCACCTGAATGTACAATCTACCTGCTCTTAATTCTTTTCACAAAGTTTTGCTAGTTGAATTCATTTTGATTTGACTCTCGCTCTCTCTGACATATGATATCTTCAAAAGGGTAAAATTCATATAAGCAAAGAAAAATAAAAGCCTTTAAAAAGTCAAGTACTACCCTGCCTGCCACCCAAAAAAAAAAAAAAAAAAAGGTTAGGTGCCACCCGTGCACCCTAATTCATAATAGAATTGCTCTTTTTAGTTGTTGCAGGCCGTGGTGGTGGGACAGTGCCATTGGCATTATTCAACGGCTGCCCATAGTCATCAAATTTAGTGTCTTCGGGGTAAAACATAAAAGGTTCTTTGAAATTTCTAACAACTGCTGGGAAAAAAAAGATAATAACAATAATGATAAATTACAAACATTAGTTGGTCAAAACATAAAATTTAAGGATCTAATTGTTAAAATAAAGTTCAAAAATTAATTTGTCAAAAACAATAGTTCAAGGATCAAATTGATAACATGATTGTTCAAGACCAGCGCCAAAAACCTCAAGAATGCATTTTTCTTTTTCTGTTTCTTTTTCAATATCTAAAGCAAACATTATAGGCTTCGTGACGATAACAGTGAAAATTACCGACCATATGGAAGTCTTCCCGGCCTGATACTTGGGAACATGACACAATAAGGATACAGTTCCAATTTCAAGACAAATTAGACTGATTGTTGAGCCATGCCTTACTGTCACGTGCATCGGAAATTTAAAGATCCACAATCCTCCATGTCTTCCATTGATTAAAAACGACAATGCTAATGTTTTTGAGGTCTCTGGTCTAGGAACAATGTAAATGTCTTCCTTTTGAGATTTTCTTCCTCCTTAATAATGTCGTTTGACATTTGAAAGTACACAGTTGTATTCAACATCCTGTCGTCTGTCATTTCCTGTTCAACATCATGTCGTTTATTGTTCAAAGAAGTAAAATATCCAAAGAGTTTCGTCCCACTGTTTGGATCTCTCCTTCAATTTCCACTGTTTTCTCTGAAGCCGAAAAGTAAAACAAACCTTTAAACCTCCATTGAAACACATTAACTACAGAATCTTTCAAGTTTTGTTTTGTCGAGTGTCCTCTTGACTGAGAGCTTGTGAAAGTTTCCTCTCCGTTGTGGTCTATTTACAAGTTACTTCAACTCTATTTCTAAACTGTGGAGACTCTCAAGCACGTTAGCAATATGAAAGAAACAGGACGAATTTCTGTGAAAATTTTTGTTCATATAAGCTTATATTAAATCTAGTGAATGACTTTGGCTGCGAGTTCCAAAGATCAAAACGCGGATGTAACAAAATTCTCAAATTCCCTAAACTGACTCGGAATGTAATTATTATATCCAAAGTAACGCTTCAGCTGTGGCAAAAATTCTCTTCAAAATCAGTAATTACATTAAGCAACTAACTGAAGGGCACATTTGCAAAACGCTTATATGCTTTTTCCACCAACATAAGCCAGGCCTGAGGAGCCGTCACGATGCTAGAAGATCAAAAAGAACACACCCCGAGAATATTTCCAGTGATTTATGCTTCAAATACAGAGTGCAAAACTAGACTGACTTGCCTTCAATGGGTTTAGGGATTTTCTTATACTCGTAGTTGTTTATGTCCACCTTCTCCTGCAAAGCCTGTAATGGGGAGAGGCAAGTGTCAAGTGAGCGCTAAAAATCTCAGAATATAGTATTTGGAATATATAAGCGAAAGAGTTATACCTTAAGCTCTTCCTCCAAAGAAATATTTTTTGGCTTATAGGCTTCTACAGGTCCCGTTCTCGATAGCGCTTTCTTGGTCTCAAGTATTTCCCATTCCTGATCATCTTTCACCTTTTCAATATCCTTCCTGAACTACAAAATCCAGCCACTTTATTAAAGCATGTAATCGTAACCTTGAATAGTAATATGTGTACCACTGTTGACGATCTCAAAAAAAAATTGAAATGCTTAACATCATTGGTGGTGATGTTCAAGATGCGTATTGTCATGGACAATCTCTAAAAAAAAAAAAAAAAAAAAATCCGGGTTTTTAACCAACCTAAGATTGTCATATAGGACCATGTGGCTCCCTGAATAATAATTTGTGGGAACAAGGCTGGCATGTGAGTCTATGGTTGATTAAAAACCACTGGCGATGAAGATCAATAGTGAAGCACAAAGCATAAAACAATATAACTTGTAATCATTATTGACAATCTTAAGAGTTAAAACCATGAAAAATGGGTTGTTAACCAATCAAAAGATTGTCATACAAAACTATGCGACCGTAAATAAATATTTTTGTGAGAACAAATTTGGCATGAGAATCTGTGAAAGAATGAAACAATATCTTGCAACCTGATCAGCACAAAGAACCTCTGCGAATTGTAACCTGATCGGTACAAAAGTTACACATTTACCAAAAATGAAAATAACATCAAATACTAACCCGCCTTGGATGAGATGAGCAAGACCAACGGCCCCAAACACAGTGAGTGAGATCATTGGAAGCCCGTATCGGATAAATGGGTGCTTTCTACCCCATCGCTTAAACGACGGAGCTGAACTCTGAATCCTAGCACTGGTTGAAGCACTAACAGAAGATTTCCTCTGGGGCAGAGTTGTTGCTGGCTCAATGGCCGTCATCTCCACACACCATGAAAGGATAGAACCTAAATTGCAACATCAAGATCACACATCTCAGGCCAATAATAGCTTCTTTCTGATGAGAACCGAGAAGTAGCAATTCAAATAAAGTTCATAACACAATCTCAATTTTTATTTTATTTTATTTTATTTTAAAAAATGAAGCGTCCATTACTATTAATGAATAAGAATGGTTATAAAAGAGGAAAAAATGAAAAATTTCCTCAAAGAATCAAAACAAAACTAAAGGAAAGAGGGCCAATCTTTAACTAAATCCAAAAAGAGAAGACTACAAAAATCCTTCTATGGATGGATCCACATAATAATGTTTGCTTTAACTCTATCCCAAATAAATTAAAACTCCTCTTCAACTCCTCTTCAAAGCCCTCAAAGACTCTATGGTTCCTCTCCAGAAAAATGCCCACCAAATTGCTAAGGTGGCAATCCTCCCTGAATGGTGCCCCCTGCAGCTAAAATCTGACGCAAAGAATGAACTCGCAAGCTCCTTGCAGCTCTTAGGGGCAACCCAATCAACGCCCAATTCCTTCACTAACAGGAACCATATTTTCATTTTGTATGAGAAAGGGCAGTGCAAAAAAAGGCACCACAATGGAATCTTAGAATTCACTGCAAATTTCAAGTTCAAAAATTCAACTCCTCTGATTTGCAACAGGACTCAACAAAGCAGAATTCAATACTAACAACAAACTTCAATGTTTTGAACACCAGATTTCATTTTCATTTGAATTGCTAATTCAAGGAATTTCACCAAATTTCTCACAACTGCAATTTAAGGGCAGACTTGGTGAGCAAAAAGGTAAAAAATTCGGGATAAAAAAATTATAATTATCCAATCAATCGATGTGTATCAATAACAGTTTTTCTATTTGATCACATATGAAAAGCCACATACAAGATGAACACATCACGTGAGAGCCAATGGATTCCAACTACTTTTCCAAGTTTTCCCGAGGCCAAACAAATAATTAGCATGCCTTGCTGAAATCCTCTAGGCTAGAAGAAGCGCTAAATTATCTTGGATTGAGTAAGGTCTACAGGATCAAATGCAAAGTTGAATCGAATTATCTTCCTGGGAAGCGATAAGGAAAGAAAGGGCAGATGAAGTGGGCTAACATTTGGACAGGCTATATGGTAGGCCCAGATGAAATTCTATTTACATCCCATCCAAACATTAGGGGGAAATGGCATAAATTAGGTTGCATACCATTTTTGAAGAACGTGAATGTGATTTATACGCACCACTTTGATGTGAAAACTAAATGGCATGATTGAATTCAAACTCTCTAGAAGTAGCATTCCTCTAATTTCCCTTGGGGAACTGTAGAGCAATGCCCCTCTTTGGGAGCATAAATCTATATATTAATGTATATAAGGCCAAATTCTAAGGGGAAAAAAAGAAGTGACCTAAGGGCACACTTCCTAATTTTATCAACATTAAATAAAACCTAAAGAAATTCACCCCTCACTGAAGGTGGGGTTGTGTAAGGTCAGATTTGGTTCCTAATTATCAATTTGGTAAACCGAACCAAACCACCTTTAAGAGAGTAATCAAAACGACCAAACAAGGACAGTTTGGTCTAGGACCACCAGTTTGGATTCTTTGCTCTCCAATTTTAGGCCAAAGCAAGAATGTTCAAACTAACTTTCGATTTTTTTTTTTTTTTGTGAGTTTTCTGATTTTTGTTGGCCTTTTTAAGAATTTGAAGGTCGAAATCACCATGTGATGTTAATAAAATATAATTTAATAAATAAAAAAACAAATAACGATATATCAAATTTAAGAATTTGACAATAATGGGCATCAAAATTCCAAAGTCCATATAGAAGCATAAATATTACTGTCATTCAAAAAAACATGATCCAGCGAACCAACATAAACAAAAAGTTCAACACCAAAAACAAAACTTTTAATCAAACAAATTCCCAAAAGAAATTTCTAAACTGCAAAAGTAGTAGACAATTACGGACAATAGCATTTCAGCGCCTAAAAGAAATCAGAATCCGTAAAATGAAATCAGAAGAACAACTTCAGAATCAGAATCCTTAAAGCAAGTTAGCAAGAAGGGAAATTTCTGAAATCAAATCCGAATTAACTCATCAAAAGCATATCAAAACTTCTGAAATCTCCTCAAAACTCGAGCATTACTCAACAAGTCCAGTCCTTGTACAACACCCGACATTTCCATACGAATTACAAAAACAGAGATTGAAAAAAAAAAAAATTACCATGATAGAAAAAGACCGAATTTGTAAGCAAACAAAATATTCAAATCAATCCAAACAGAAATCCTTGAATCAATCCGAATCTAGAACTCTGAAAGAAGAAAGGAAAAGAATTCCTTACCGTCTGAACTCTGAAGCTGAAACCGGCCCAAGACAGCGGAGAGAGTGCCGATAGAGCGCTGAGAGAGGAGAAAGCGCCGGAAGAGACAGACAGGGGCAGAGAGCGAGGGGGGAGAGAAGGGGGGCTGCAAACGCTGCCGTTTATGGAAAATCTTCCTTTCTTATTATTAGATTATTAGAATTCAGAATCAATTATTATAACCCTTATAAAACAAACGTAACATCCCTTTCCTTTCACTCAATTTATGAAATATAAGCAAAAAGGGTTAATGAGACAATTGATCCAATTATATTTATTGAATTAAAATATGAATCTAATTTGTAAAAATTCTACAAATATTTCATAATGATATCATTAAAATTATTTATATGTAATTATATAGTACAATATATAATATCATTAAGATAATTACTATATTATTAAGGACATTTTTAATATATTCTGAATATTGTATTAGATTTTAATTTCATAATAATAATTTAGACACGTATTGTAATTTTTTCAAAATTCTTTTGTTAGAAGTTTTTACAAAAGTTGACACGGTTTATAGTATTTGATACGTCATAAATAATACACAAGATGTAAATTTTTTTGTTATAAAACTAATTTGTATTTAAAACTTGATTTGATATAAAAACCCTAGTTGTTAAAGAAAATAAATTAAAAACCTTAAAAAATAGAAATTTAAAGTTGACCTCTACTTTCACTTCTTGTGTGTTTGCACCAGAATGATCTAGCAAACTAATTGTGCACTAAATCACTTAATGCTTAATGACGATTATTTTTTGTATGACACGTGTCATGTATTTTTTTGTTAATATTTTAAGCATGTTTGGTGTATAAGATAGGGGATTAAATAGAATTAGATTTTAATTATTTGTTCAATTAAATTTTTAAAGGGTTAGATTGTATATAATCTTACCCAATCCATGTAAGGAATTTCGGCTACCTCCATTTAAGCATGGGGCTAAAGACAATACGTTGTTAATTAAGGCAGATTGTGAAAAAATTTACGGATCTATTTGCAAAGAATTATATAAGTTTATGGCCAAAATGTAATTATAAAAATTGAGACGCCAAAATGTAATTTTCATGTAGATTAAATATTTAAAAAAAGTATTTTTACTCTTTAAACTTTAAAAAATTACAATACAATCTCAAAATTTTGAAAGTTCTTGCACGAAAGCCCTGATTCTTAACTAAACACCAAATATGGAATTGGGTCAAAAATAAAAATTTAATTCTATCATTTTCTACACACTCCAATCCAATCCCCTAAATTATCCTCCAATGTCCTATCATGCTTACCAAACAAACCCGTCATAGAATAAGGGGAATGAATGTTACAGTTTAAATATCATGGGACATATTATTATAAGGACTATAATTGAGGGGGCAATATTGCAATTAATCGTTATTATTATTTTGGTTCTCTTTGGTTTAAATTAAACTTTAAATTTAAATCAAAATAAAATCTCTATTTGAGCTCAAATTGGTTTCCGAACCATAACTGACAACTATGACGTGACACTAAATTAGAGGTCTGTTAATTTATACAATTATGATTTATATCACACAGCTCGACCTAAAATGAAATAAAAATTATGTCTTTTCTAAAATATTATTTGATTTTTGTCATCGATTTCTTTGACTCTTATTATATATCAATGTATGAGAAATTTAGGCAAAATAATTTCCAAAACTTTTTGAAGAGCAAAATTATAAGAGAATAACTCCTAATCTATAAAGGCAGTCAAAAGGGGATATATTTCCTGATTTTCTGTTAAATATAATATTATTTAATATGAGAATTTTAAAAAATATGTGCCCTTAATTTTATATTTAGTTTCATACCGCTTGTAAGAATTATTCCTTTCTAGTTTCAATTTTAAAACGCGAAAAAGTGTTATCAATCTATAAATTAGATAGTCTCATCCAAAAGAGTATAAAATGTCGGAGAATTTTTACAAATACTATATTTTTAGATTTATTTTTTATAAATATTATATATGTTTATGTTTATTTATGGCATAACTTAACATTTAATATGAATAATAACGTGTCATAATTTTTTTTAAATATGACATGAATAAACAGAACTTTTAAAAGTGTGACATAATTATGATTTTCTCCAAAATCTTTAAGCCCTTTCTAAAGGAAACCTTTTCTAATTCCCCATGATAAATACACAGCTTTTATTTATTACCATTAATGTATCCTCAAATATCTTTGTATGTTAAGTTTTTTTTTTCTTGTTTAATTTTGTTGTGCCTTTTTTTTTTCTTTTTCATTCGACATAATAAGTATTCATCTTCAATTTTTCTTTAGGATAATAAGTATCAAAATGTTGTATTCTCACGTACGTTTTCAAGAATGTTAGAGCTCTTTCATGTTTTAGCAAATCACATCAAAAATCTCTTATCCAAAGCTTTTTTTAAATTAAAAAAAAAAAGTATGCGAAGGCAGCACTTGAAATTTCAAGCAAAATACTTTTTTTAAAACCAAAATGTTGTGAAACAACAAGGTTGTGATTCCAGAATGGTAGGTGAAGGTTGCAATCCATGGGTGAAAAGTCAACTTGGTTGTGACCAAAATGGTAGTGGCAATACACTATGGGAGTGGTTCATTGGCGTCAATCTCTATACTCCTGCAAGTGATATGTAACTCCTTGATATAGAGCGAGAAAACAATCTGTGTTTGCATATCCATAATCTACTAAATGGAATTTCCCTGACAAATCAAAAGTGATGTCAATATATATTCCAACAGTACAACAATAAATTGATTAATTGAAAAAAATGGTGATATTATTTTTTTGTAGCTAGTAGTGGTCTTGGAAAGTGTTGTTTTGGATTGGAGATAGCATCCAATAGCACCATCATGGGCCGATCCCTCCCATTCATTTAAGATGAACGTGAATTTTATGTCACAGTCGCAGACGCTCATGATATTTTGGAAGTAAAATTCTTTTATGTTAATGTATTTTCTCACATCTTCACTAGGCGGAATACATGGTCTATGGATACTGTCAATGTACCTATACAATCTCGTATAACCGAAATGAACATATTTTTGACAACTATTTCATGAAGTATATAGATAATTTCAATAAGGTTTTCGTAATTACCTTGAACCAAGGTAAGTACTTGTTCCTATACTTTCGTATGAGCATTGAGAGCTCATTCTACTTGGGAGGTAGAATAAATTCATACCTCAATTCAATTATTGCATGGAGCGCCTGTGTGAAGAAATGAGAAATGGTTTCTCTTGAATACTACTAATAATCCTGCATTTCTCTGTTTGTTTAACTTTGGGATATGATGTTCAAAAATATCATCAATTGTTCATCAATATTCGTATTATGGGTCGGTCTAAGCAAAACTTTATTTTGAATTATTGCGCTTAGTATCATATTCTCCTGTAATTACCCTAAAGTAAATTATCAACTCTCACATGCCTAGGCATCTCCAAGGTGTTCATTAGTTGGCAAGGCTACATAAACACCGATGCATATAATGTAGCAGAGGCTATTGTAATAACATAAATAGCATCTTCATCATCCCAACTATTATTTCCAAAACTTGAATAAACACAATCCACTATAAAATCATTACAATTAATTATATGTTGTAATATTGCATAATTTCAACTTAAATGATCAAATTTTGAACATAAACAAATGGATTCGAATTAAAGGCAACAATTAAAAAAGTGGTTAAAGAAATGGAAACAAAGTTCATTGTCTCAAATGCAAATAACAATCAAGTTCATGATCCTCAATGAAAAATGGAAAAATTGGACCAATAAATAATATAGATGTTATCAACAATCATAAAACCAAATCTAATACAACATGAACCGATTTGCCATGGCTTTTGATAGGAAAAAAAAAAAGAGAACTAAAAAATATGACATGCATGTATGCTGGTTAGCACTAAAATAAATCATGTCCACAATAAGGAGGATGTGAGAAATAAGGAGTATCGTGTGGATAATGTGATGGCAATGGGAAGAAAGACAGAGGTGGTGCGTGAGATGGTCTTGGTGGTAGAGGCGGGCGGTTGTGTTCTACTACTAAGAATGACCTTTTTCAATCCCCTCCTACACCAGGGCCGGTCGATACTCCTCCTTTGCTTTGAAGAATGTTGTTTGGAATTGAGGTTGTTCGACAGGATGTTTGTAAAGTTCCAATACCTATTTGCACTAAAGTTCATCTTATTCATGATGTTTAAGCATTGTTTTCGTTCGCCATCATCCATGTTGAGCTCATTTGTAGAACTTATTCCACTAGTGCCTCTACTGGTGCCGCGACTAGAGAGGGATTTGACAATACTCTATAATGCAGTTGCAGCAATGTATGAGTCAGATAGACCCTCGCTTCGCGTTGGCCCCTTCCCAATTGTCCTAGAGGTGGAAGCAATATTTGTGGCACATCCACCGGATCCACGACTATCAACCCCTACCAAATTGGAAATTTAAGCCCGGTCCTTATTCTTGTTGTAATCATCTTCTCTGTCAAATTGCTCTATATTCCATCTTGCTCCTTTAGTTTTCTCTATGGACTAAAAGGTTCATTTAGGCGTGTAGAACTGGAAGCCACGCCATGATTCCCAACGGCAGACTCTTTGCGAAAAACATGTGGTATCAAATTTCAATTATTCACAGCCTTACCAAGCAATTCCTTCGCATGGGGTTCTCTGGACAACAAATGAGAAAGGTATTGAGATAAAAAAAATATAAATTTAACTGTAAAACCAAGAGCTAGTAAAGGCAAAACTATGGCATACCACTAAAAAATCATCTAAATACTATTTCTCCATCGAATCGCACTGGCTTCAAGATCCCAACCAAATCTAGCAGAATTCATAAGGAAGGAGTACATATGAAAAGTCTTTCTCAACTGGTTTTTTTTTATTGTTTATAACTTTCCCTAGGAACACCTAGGCCGTAAATCTCCAAAGCCCACCTATCCCAATCAGCCATTAAAGGATGTCTACTAAGAATAGTTGTTTAATGCTCCACCAAATGTAACAACAATGCCTTCTTATTTTGCCTACTCCAATTAATTGTTACCTTATTATCTTTCTTTTTCTTCCCCATCTTCTCCATTTTCACACATGGATCACTGAGCAAGCAAGCACCAATACAGATGCATATAATAAAAGAAAACAACATAAAAAAGCTTACAGCAATATCAACATAATTTAGGCTCAGAACTATTGTCTTCTTCTATTTCACATTAGGAGCATAATTACTATGGATTGGCACCTAAATGTCTATAGCACTACTACAACTAGTTAGCATACATAGGGAAAGGCCAAAATGATAGCTAACAGAGGGTAGGGAAAGGGCAAAATTACAACTCACACACGGGAAACAATAGTTGCATAATAAGCACCATAATCCACAATAAAAATACTTCAATCAACATGACGAAGCATAAATAGTTTCATCACAACCAATCCTATTTCTCATATTAGAATGTAGTATCAACAAACTTATTATGTTTAATTTTCTATTAACACAAAAAAAACTCATCGGCCTGTAGACAAGCAAATCAATTTTTGATCTCAAAAGTATGTACTTGAGAAGAAAAATAAACTTAAACTAGTTCATAGTTACACCAATGACTATTTTTTTTTCTTATTTTTTTGCCATCATATTAAAATAAAGGCTCAAAATCGGTTCATAATGCCATGTCCAAAATGGTAGTGAAATGAAAAACTAGTGAAATAACTAGTTTGTCCTAGCGTTTTACAACATATTTTAAAAGAAAAAAAATAATAACTTCACAAAGGAAATCAAAATAAACATTAGGAAAAGGCATATATGATAGCTAATGGGGATAAGGAGGGCCCAAACGATAACTCACAGGAATGAGGAAGGCCAAAATGGCATCGAACATAACATATAAGGAAAGGCCAAAACGATAGGTAATATTTGGTAGGGAGGGCTAAAACAACAGCTTACAGGGGTGGGAAATGGCTAAAATGACATCGTATATAACACGAGAAATGACCAAAATGACAAGTAATAGAGAGTGGGGAGGGCCAAAACGACAACTCATAGGGTATGGAATGGTCAAAACGACATCGAACATAACACATAGAGAAGGGCCAAAACAATAGGTGATAGTGGGTGGGGAGGGCTAAAACAACAACTCACAAAGGGTGGGAACATTCAAAAGAACATTGTACATAACACATGGAGAAGGGCCAAAATGATAGGTAACAGAAGGTGGGGAGGGCCAAAACGACAGCTCAGAGGGGTGGGGAATGGCCAAAATGACATCGAACATAATACATAGGGAAGGGCCAAAATGATGTCCGACCTACGGTAGGGACAGAGGTTAGGAAGTCAACATGCACAAAGGTTGGAAAAGCACTTCTCATAGGCAAAAAATAAGGAATAAATTAAACTCAGAAAAAAGGAACTGAAATCGAAATACTTATCATGTTTGAGCCCGTTGATGAATTTGTAGATTCCGGCTAACCCATGCAAGTCGTGACAAGGACTCTGATCGCATGTAATGATGTTGACAATGAGAATATGTCAACCGCACACTGACGGCCAGATCTACATCAACGGAGCAGAAGAGAGAGTCAAGGGATCAATATATCATCGACGGGACCAAAAGTTGCCGTTTTAAGAAAGAGAAAAAGAGGGAGGATAATAGGGTTTCTACCACAGACGGAGAATGGGGGTGATTAATGGGGTTCCTACATGGTCCGATGGGAGTTGGGGATTTATTACAAAAGCATTTACCCTTCAATGGTAAAAATTCTTGAGAAAAGAGAGAAAATCCTAACTGTAGCAATTCTTAGGGAATAAAAATAATGGCCAGCTTTGACTATAGCAAAACGACTTGAATTATTAGAAAATAAGGAGGGTGAACTTCGAAAAAGGGGATTGAGATATCTCAAATCTAATCAATTGGATTTGGATTATTAAGGCACCAAACGGGTATTCTTCTTACTATATAAACTCTGAGTCTACATAGTTAGCCCAATACTTAAAACAAACGGGCCTTAATAATATTATGCTCTTAACTTCCTTATTGTTTGAACAACATTTGTATGTCTTATCTTCTTTCTCCATCCATTTTCCATCTTATTGATAATATATGACAATATCAATTTTTTTTAAAATAAAAATAACAAAAAAAAAAACATTGTTCTTTAAGAATATTGAAATTGACAAAAAAACTGAAAATAAAGAGATAAGACTAGAAGACTAGGTGCCCTTATAATTAGACCAGACCCATTCCTCTTCAAACCAGTCTTACCGGTCATCTATTAGTCTGAGTATTTTCTTCATGACTTTTTCTTCGAATTTACATGCTTTCTTCAGGTACAAAATTGTGCAAAATAGGATACACAATTGTTGTTTTTCTAAATTAATCTCATAAGTATGAATACCTATTCTTTGAACAACATTGTAAGGTAAATAAAAGAGATTTTAAGAGTAACTTACAAAATCTCAAGTATTTGACAATGTTTGAACTATCTTCTTTTGTTGTTGCCAAAAATTAATGCCGCAGTTTGAACGGCGGTGAAGGACATTGACTGAGTATATGAATTGTGGTTTTGGGAGGATGGTGTTGGTGGATAATGGTAGTGCAAAGAGATGAAGTCTTTACATAAGTTTTAAAGAGAATTTTTCGAAAGTTCAACAAGAGCTTTTTTTTTTTCAATCACGAAGAAGATGATGATTACTATTTTTTATTTTTAGATTTTAACATTTATTTTATTTTTATTCCTAAAGGGCATTTAGAGGGAAAAAAATCATTAATGAATGAGGGCATTGGTGTAACTTTTTTACCTTGGACGTTAGTCATGCAATGCAATGGATACTTTAATCCTAAATTTACAAAGTTCCCTTAATTTTGTCTATAAACTTAATGAGTTTGTTGCCGTGACATGTCATTAAAGATTAAAAAGTATGAACAATATAATTACATTTTATTTTAATTTTTTTTTCTAATTCTTTTTGTTTCTCCTTTCTCTCTCTCCACCCGTTCTATTTCTCTCACCTTCCCTCCCTTTTCTCTCTCTCTTCTGTCCCCCACAACTTACCATTATTCTTTTGTTTGCCGTGGAACTTAGAAAAGGCCAAAGAACTAGTCTGAAAAGAGTTTTTATTTATCTAAAAAAAAAAAGAGTTGTGTTATTTTGTTGCTTAAGCTCCACCATTAGCAAGTGGGACTAGATATACAAGAACGGGTTGGCTCGGCTCATCCCGGCCTATTCTTATTAGACCCATGTAGGCCGTGGGCTAGACCAAGCCGGCTCAAATAAGAATTACATTGGTCCAACCTATACCATGAGCTAATTTTACGTAGGCTAGGTTGGGCCGTGCCATAGACCTTGAATGGGATGGTCCATTGGAGCCCATCTAAAGTTAAGATAGGTAGGCTCATCTTGGCCCATCATAGATTTAGATGGGCCAGCCCTTCTAAGTATGCAATTTTAAATTTTTTATTTTTGAATTTTTGTACAAGTTAACAAATATAAAAATTTGAATAGTAAATAGAAATATGAAAATGGATATCTTATTTACGATTGTCTAATTAAAAACATTTTCAAGGAAAACTAAATGGGACAAAACCTTGGCAAGGAAATAAGAGTACAATCAGGATAATTATACATAAGATGTTTACAAAATTATTAAAAAATAAGAAATAAAAAAGCTTGTCATGACGTGATCTGTGAGGCCTTCTACTAGAGAATGCCATATTTAGTCATGTTCACTCGTGAATTAACATGAAAATATATATATAAATAAACATATATATATTTAAATAAAATTAGGCCATAATAGGTCTTCGATGGGCTGGTCTATTATGGCCTTACATGGGCCTTACATAGGGCAGGATGGGCCGGCCCATTATAGGCCTAGATGTGCTGGTCTGGCCTAGCCTAAGCTAGGCATGGGCCATGATTTTTCATGGGCTGTTCTAGGCTAGCTCATGAGTCGATAAATGTTGGCCCAACCCAGCCCCCCATATTTATGGGTTGGGTTGTACCTTAAATAGTGACAGGCTATGCCGACCTGGCCTGTCACTGTATTAGGATAGGCCTGGGCCGGTCCATGGACCTCGGCCCGTTATTGCATCTCTAAGTGGGATAATAGAAAAAATGATGGTGATAATAATGATCTTGATGATGATGATGGAGTCTAATTTTGATTTTGTGGTGAGGGCTTCATCGGCTTTGTTGTTGAGTTGCTTCTTTGTGAAATCGTTTTTGTGTACAAAAATGTTGGTGTTAGTTCAAGGAGATTTGGGAAAGAAAGAGAAAGAGAGATGAGAGAGACAGTGAGTTAGAGTAAGAAGCAAAATGGTGCTTACAATCATTTTGAAAGGCTTGCACTTCTGAGTGTCGACGATGAGGCCGCAGAAGGAGATGGGTTGCGATGGGCTTGTGTGGCGGAAGGCTTTAGAATGGATGAGATAGCAGCGATGGCACTTGGGAATACAGTCTTTGGTGTTCACAATGGCATTCGACATTTGTTGCAAACTGAGCAGATCTGAGTTAGGCGATGAGGATATGGAGTGGTCCACGAGATGAAGGTGGGTCGCTGGTGGTAGTTCAATTGGGGGCAGGAAAGTAGCTTTGGTTTTTTTTTTTTTTTTTGAAATTCTTTTTTTCTATTAATTTTTTTTTCATAATTATGAGAGATTTTTTAAACCATCTTTTATTAACATTTAAAGGGCTTTTCTATAATTCCACAAATGTATAATTCCACTCATTCCACTCAAAGATCTAGACCACTTAAACGTATGATGTGACAAATATATGATATAAATGAGATCCAATGGTTACCTTTTGTGGAAGGTATCCAAGTGCAGCCACTTTTTTTGTTGACCGGCAACCGTTTTGGACTATCAACCGGTTGGCATAAATAATTTCTTTAAGCAAAAAAATAAAAAAAGATAAACTCATGAATAGTTGTTAAATTCTTTCTCTTTTGAAAATTGGTTCTTCCAGTGAATTTTATCATATAAATATTAAGTGTTTGGTAAATGAATTCGAATTAATAATTTAATTTAAGTTAGTGTGATTTGAATTAGAATTTGAGTTAGTGATTTGAATTGTTATTCGAATTAATGTTTGAATGTGCATTTAAGTTTTAATATGAGTATAGAATAAAATTGAAATTTGTATTTGGAGAGGTAGTGAAGATAGTTTTTGATTTATTAATAAATCTAATAAAATCTTAATGTTAATAATCTTAAAAAATATACAATATAGATCTTGATTTATTGCTCTCTTCATTAGGAACATAGTAAAAAAAGAATCATCTCAATTGGATATCAATGAAAAAGTTATGATTTTTTTCCTCAAATATAAGAGAGAGAATTTTAGTTTTTACTGTAGCAAAGATAACCGCGTATCAAAAGTTTAAGAAGAGATGTGAACTCTGAAAACTTGGATTATTGATACTCAAATGATTCAGATTTTGGGGGAAACAAACACGTATTTGAAGGATTCTTGATACTCGAATCTAAATTTAAGTCAATTGAGTTCAAGGAATGCATGAAACAAACATACCCTAAGGCTCCCAAAACGACATGTCATTTTGGAGAGGCAAAAATGCAAAAAAAAAAAAAAAAAATCCCAAAACGATATGTCATTTTGGGAGTGCCACCCAAAAATGAACAATGAGCCGTTTAATTCTAAAAATCCATTGTAATAATCTCTCTTTAATTCTCCATGTTGAAAGTCATCAAATACTTTATTTAAACTCATCTAGAAACTTGCTTATAGCATAACAAAAGATTAAAAAAAAGAGAGAAAGAGAATGTGGTGTGGGAACATTCACCAACCAACCAACAGTTCCCCATCACGTATGCTCATCTCCAATACCATTATTGTTATCCTCATTCTCTTTATAGCAAAGAAATATGCAAACCCATAACACATTATCTACAAGCAACAAACGAGAATAAATTTTTCTCTTTCCCACATTTTTTTCCCGAACAAACACCCCCATCACCTCTCATTTTCATTAGTACTTCATATTATTGCCTTGATTGCATTCTCCTTTGTAGCAAAGCCACGTTATAGACCACAACCCACTTTGCTCCAACGTCATTCTCTCTTCATCTCTCCCTCTCATTTCCTCTCATTTATCACGACCAAAATGAGACACATACGAGCACGCCCCTGGCCAAGTCGTGCCACTCTTCGCATGCCTCTAAACCTCCATCCTTGACACTCCTACACACCTCCAAGTCAAGCCCAACACGCCCCCTCAAATCCGAGAGCTAAACAGATGTGTTACGGTCTATCTTGCCGAAACCATCGTCGACCTATAATGGAGTTTTTGACCACATTTTGAGGTCAGTTCTCTATCTAATTTTATACCAAATTTTTACTATAATGTTATGGCTTTTGTGGGAATGATTTGATATGAATTAATGTTTGATTCTGTTTAAGAAATAAAAATTTTATGAATAATTATTTTTAATCACGTTTTTAGGTATAAACCTATAATTCAAAATTTTTTTGAGAAGAATCGACATGAGATTTTAAGAAAATTTCTTTTGGCATTGTATATCTATATGTTAGACATCTCCCATAAAAATTTTAGGTTCATATGAGCTATTTTTTATTTGTTTGAAAATTTATACTAAATGTTGTTCTTATGATCTCTTAAACGGCTTTTAAATGTGATGTTTTGTTTGATGATGTTATAAGACGTGTTTAATGCTCAAAAAATTTGTGAATGCTCATTGATATGTCTAGTTTATGATTGCAAATTTTCAACCACATGCGAACATTAGAATTGGAGAAATAAATCATAGAATAAATACAACTCACGGTTTTGGTAATTTTACTGCAACATTTTTGAAAAAGTTGGCATAGTTGAAAAATACTTAGAATGATTCAAATGTAATGAAAATTTTTTATGTTATATTGAGATGTCAAGAATGCTATGCTAAAAATACGATATTTTGAGCATGTTCTTATACGAAGAATATTCCTTTTATTACCATGTTATAAAATTAAATAAGTTTGAGGCACTTGAGCCTTTGGAAATAGAAAGGAAACCATCCACTTGCAAGGGATTGAGTAAGAATTTTTACAACTCAAGTAAGTGCATTCTCAACTGCAACATGATTAGGAATTGTGAAAATTTTCAAGAATGTTATGTTTTATTATGTTATTAATGTTTATGCATTACTCATTCAAAAGACTTCTTTTACCATGGTTATGAAGAATGTCTTTTTATAGATGTTTAAATCATAGTTTCATGATGCATACGATTTTTTAAAATATATATATATATATATACACATATATGTATCACCTAATTAAGGCATTGCACACCCAATGATGATGAAAATGATGTTGGTCCTGCAAGGTGGACTTGTCACATTTGGTTTGGGATTAGCTACCCCTCTCCTCTCGTGACGGCGCTTCCTAATGATGTTAATGGTGCAATGCCAAGGCTCTAAAGATTAAAATAAATGTTTTTTTTAACATGGAAATAGAAAAAAGGAAAGATATGTTCTTACAAAGCATGCCATATGCACTATGATGACTACATCAAAGATGAAATGATTCCTGCTATGGTTAAGGTTGTTATAATGTTTTGTGAGATTGTATAATGCACTTACTAGACCTTACACTTACATAAGTTAATCATGTTGTAGATAAGGGTAAGGCCATAGCTATCGATGGAGGATGGAAGGACAGATGTACATGTAAGGATGGTGGTGTTGGATCATGGAGTTATGACATGAAATAAAATTTAAATACTGCTATGTTTAAATTTAATTCCACACGTTATAAGACACTTTTATGAACTTTGGTTTGTAATAACTTCTGGACTATAATTTGTTTTCATATTTCATATTTATTATGTTAAACTAATTATTTTGTAGGTAGTTGTTTAGCCAAATACCTTGAGTATTCTATCGAGCTAACCAAGGAGGAAAATCATTTCTTATAAGTAAGTATTGACGTTATTGAAAGATACAATCCTAAGAAGTCCTAGCAATATACAATTGGTAATAATTTGACTAGTTAAAAATAAATTAAAATTTTAAATTCATATATTCACATAGTAATATTAAATAAATAAAAAAGTTTACACCAAAAATCCTAGGTTAATAATTAGATAATACTTACAAGTTTAGGTTTTTTTTTGTCAAATAATTAAGAGATAATTATGTAAGTTAACGGTTCCTGTGAAGTCCGTAAGGGGGCATTACGCTTTACTCATATTTATAAGTTGAGATTAATTTTTCTAAGTCATTAAAGGTTAAGTTTTCTGTCTTTATGTTTCTTGACTTTAAGTGCATGTTTATGGCTCAAAGATGGTTTGTTTCATTAAGAATAATGTATGATGATGTAATATGATATTAAATAATATCATGAACATAAATATTAATTTTATGTTTTATATGAATGATTGACATGAATATCCAAAAAGCAAGCACATCGAGAACTACAGCAACGTCACCTGATTTGAGGTTTAGGAAGGAATAGCAAACAAGTCAAGTAAGTGTATTCTCACCTATAACATAATAAAAGTTTACAAAAAGTTTTGAGAATATGTTTAAATATAATATTTTCATGAAAACTCTTGTTGCAACAAGAGTTTAACAGATGTTTTAATGACAAGGTATATTAAAATTTATGTATATATATATATATCACTTAATTAAGTATTGTACACCCTATGTTTATGTTTATGAAATCCTGAAGGTTTGGACTTGTTATATTTGATTTGGGACTAGCTACCTTACTCTTCTCGTGACGACGCGCCTATGATGTTAATAGTGCAACGCTTAGGCCCTTAAAGATAAAATAAATGATGTTTTAATATGGAAGTTTAAATGAAAAAATATGTTCTATATAAACTTGTGCCTCATGCACTATTATGATTAATATTATGATTTTATGTAATGATTTTTGTGAAATGTTTTATGTTGTAAGGTAGGAAGGTGCACTTACTAAACTTATGTTTACTTAGTTTATATCATGTTGTAGATAAGGATAAGATGCAAGTTGACTAGGATAGAGGACAAGGATGGGTGTGTGTGCAAGGAGTGTTGAATTGTAAATAAAGTCATGTCATGAAAATAATTTAAACCCAAACAAAATTTAATAAATTATGTTCCGCATTTTTATTTTTTTGAGACTCAGTTCTATTTGTGATATGCACTTTTGAACTTATGTTTTGTTGAATAAAAAAATTGTGTTGCTAGATTTTGGTTTCTTAGTTTTACTTTATCAAAATATATATATATATATATATTTGTGATATGCATGTGTTTCCTGGGATATTTCTCTAAGTGTTATTGATTGTTTCGAACTTGTTATTGGTAATTATTAAGTTTAACAGTAAAAGCAACGTCTCTTGTAGTAGCCAAAAGGGAGCGTTATAGATTATGGTATCAGACCGGTTTTTTGTTTCCAATGTACCTTGACTCACACCAGTTTCATGTCCTCCAAGTATGTATAAGATTCTTCTATTTTAGTATATTATCTTAGAATAGATTTGCTATGATTATAATCAAATTACTTTGGAGTCTATGAAACCCAAACTTTTATTGCTCAGAGCAAGAAGCGATCTTTGTCTCATTAATTATATATAATGGAACAGTTGATATTTAAGAAGTTTTGTGACAAGAAGTTAATTATGTGATTATATTATCTTTCTTGGAGAAAAATTTTATGGAGGAGTTGATGAATGATATGTAGCTTAAGAGAAGTGTAATGACAGCTATGGTATTAGATTTGGTAAAAGGTTTAAGAATTATACAAGATTAAAAAAAAGAATTTTATAAGGTCATATGTGAGATCTCTATAGAAACTTTAAAGTGAAGGACATTTTGAAAATATTCATGTTATCAACAGGATTAACTATATGAATGTTTGAGGCTCAGTGAGGATTAATTTTAGGAGAAAATTATTTATGATAACATTCTAGAAAATTAAATAGTTCATAAGATGATATGATAAAGATCACACATAGTAGTTCCTTTTATGGATGACCTTTGTATTAGTAGAGACTTCAATGGAGTATTTTAGAATTATTATTGCAAAAGACTAGAGATTAAATGTGAGATTATTAATTTCTTTTAGAGGATATTGATTGAGGAAATTATGGAACAAGATTATAGAAAAAGCCTAAATTTTTATGGTGATACATGATATTTCAAAAGTAATGTCTAGTAGTCTGTTATGAGTTTTGGAGAAAATGAAGTTTCAAGTATGGTGTACTTTCAATGTTATAAACATGATTGGCTAGTAGATTTATTAGAGCACATGCACCATTTGTTTTTGTTCTCATAATTTTTGAAAATATTTTTGCACGTTTTTCAAGACAAAAATTTTAAAAACACTCTCAACACAATTCCCAAAAAAAATTCTCATTTTCTAAAACAAAAATATTTTCACCTATTTTAAAAACAATACCAAACGACCCATATGTTTTTCTACATCTAGAAGTTAAATCTAAATATTTCAGAATCATTTGTATATCATGGAGTAAAGAGTTCCTAGAATACAATTCTTTTTTGGCATGTGATTAAAGACAAGTTTACATACATGGAATGTAAGATATAAAGAAAAAAGGGAGAATTAATGTTGCACTTAGAATTATACTTCTATAAAGGATGATAGACAGAGAGGCAAGAAGAGAATTTAAACATTACATATGATATTGTAAGTTGGGTATGAAGAATTTAATTAGACATGATTTTTGAAGAAATTTTTATGTGGAAAGAAAGAATGCTAAAGAAAAGGATTAGAAATTTCTCTACATATTTATTATTATACATATTTCAAGGACGAAACCCTTAGAAGGAGGGAAGGATGAAATACCCTGAATTTTCACACAACGTTTTTCATATTCATATTCTAAGGAAGTACATACCGGGTTCATGTTCTCTTGCCCAAAAAGAAAGAATGAGAAGTTTGAAAGAATATAATTTACAAGGATAATCCTACTATGTCCGTGGATGGAAAAAGAAAATATTAAGAAACAAAGACATTTATAGAGTCAAAGAGATTGGGAAATCAAAAGATTAAAGAAGTTACATGGAAAAGAGATATGAAATTAGGACCAAGACTTTGAGGAATAAAAATATTTCTTTGGTCAAAGTTTTAAGGCGAAATCACCAAGTAGAAGAGGCTATGTGAGAATGCGAGGATTATATGAGGGCCAAGTATCTACAGTTGTTAAGAGTTTTGAGGATGAAACTCTTATAAGATGGGAAGAGTTGTAATGCCCATCATTTTCTTCTATGGATACTTACATTAATTTAACGTTAGAATATGATATTTTAAGTGCTATAATTATTTATGTTAAGTAAATTAACTTTTTTGTTTAGTAATGTCATATGTGATAGCTACGAGAGATCGATGTACTCGAGATGCTTATGTTAAAAAAAAAAGATGATAAGCTTAAAGTATTTATTTTTCTTAGAGAGTTTCAACTTGCATTAAATTTATAATCTTTCTAATGCTCAAGAGTTATATAAGCCCTAGAGTTAATTCTTTACAATGACATGAATTTTATTGCATATTTTCTTATGTTTATAATATTTATGATGTCATGATAATTACATGCGTAACATTTTTTACTATGGTATTAAGAAACTAGATAATATAAAATGTCTGAAAGGATAATGTGTAAATTATTATTTTTTAAGGGTCATGGGTGCAAATATTATTATTGTATATAAATAATTATGTATTATAATTAAATTACATTACATTATATTATATTATATTATATTATATTATATTATATTATATATATCATATAAATATGAAATGAAGAATAAAAAGAAAGAAAAATAGTAGAAGCCATGAAGGAAAAGAGAAAAAAAAAAAAGAAAAAGAAAAAGAAAGAGAAAAAAAACTAATTAGATTAAGATTACACTCATAAAAAAAGTAAAACCTAATTAGACTAGGACTAGGGTTACTTGTGCTTATAAATATGTGGTTTCAAACATACATATTATTCCTATCTCTTTTTCTTGCTTCTATTTTTTTTTCATATTTCTTTCATGCTTTTACGCTCTCTTTTCTTCCTTAAACCTCACATGCCATTAGTTTAGAATTTTGTTTTCTTCAAAATTTTCTCTCTCAAAGAATTTATTACTCTTATTTACTTTCAAGCCAAAGTAGAAGGAATTTTTTTTGGAGATTTTGTGTACAAGTCTTTGTATTTGTTGGAGAAAACATAACAATTAAGGATTGGTTTAAAGGTTTTCATGATTTTGAATTTTTATGATTGATATATATTGTTTTGTGACAAACTTTGTAAAAAAAATATTCTTTATGTTGTAAATTAGTATGCATACATATTTGTATGCAAAATAAATTATTTTATCTGTCACTTTGATTATAACAATATTATTTTATGGTTGAAAGCAGTTATGTTCATGTGACATCATAAAATTTCATGAAAATATTGTTTTGTTGTTGGAATATGATAAGAGAATTTTAAGGTCTTTGGTTTATTAGTAAGGTTACTAGTAACATTTTGTAATCAAATGATTTTATTTTGCTGCGATTTTTGGATATGATGTGTATATATATGTTAGGAATGGCTAGGATTTTTTTATAAATTTTCATTCAAAATATTTTTAGGGTTATGAGCTTTCAATCAAACACTGCTCATGAAATTTTATTTGCTAGTAGATTTGAATTTGTGCTTTGTAGAGTCCATTTTATGAGACAAAAAGCGTCTTTTGATTCTGTAAAAAATTATAAGTCATTTTGATATGTTAACTAAATGCTTGTAATTTTTTAGCTTTATGTCCTTATTGTATTTTAAGATAAAATTTGTTGATTTCCAAGTACTTGTGGTTACAAATGTCTGCCTGATATGCTCTTTGTAATTCATGTGATAATAAATCATACTTTTAAATGTGTTTTGCATGATTTATTATTTTTCTAGCTTATATCTATATGTTGAGCATGTCACATAAAAATTTCAAAAGCATATATATATATATATATATATATATTTGATTTTATAACAATGTTTGAAAGAAACATGTTTGCTATTTACTATGTTTGATGTTAATATTACCTCTGAATTTGAAAGTGTGTTTTGAATTCTTCTGAATTTATTTGAAGCTAAATTTTGAATATGTTATAACTTTATGTGTAAAAATTTTTATAAATTATTTTACGCATATGTAATTTAATACATACTTTTTAATTAGGACTGCTCACTGCTCAGACTTTGCAGGCAGATTTTTTGGTATTGAACACATGATTTATTTTAATTAACAAATGAAATTTTTATAGCCAAAGAAAAATCTGGATATTATATATATGTCAGCTTTATTGCAATCTGGATATTATATATATGTTAACTTTATTCCTGCAATTTTTCATGCTCTAGTTGAATGTGAATTGAGAGATATAGGGTTATAAAACCTTAAAGGTCGTCAGATTTTATTATTGACAGATTTACTTGAATGTTTTGAAAATTGAAAAAAGGTATTTTGGATTAATATTTTCAAGAGAAATAAATTTATGTGATGTTCATGTATGTTAGCTATGTTATGGAAGAATTCTAGTTGAATGTGAATTGAAAAATATAGGGTTATAAAACCTTGAAGGTCATCAGATTTTGTTATTGACAAATTTACTTGACTTTTTGAAAATTGAAAAAAGGTATTTTGGATTAATTTTTTTCAAGAGAAGAAAATTTATGTGATGTTCATGTATGTTAGCTATGTTATGGAATAATTCTTACACTTTATTCAAGCTTATAAGTTGAGATTAAATTCTCTAAGTCATTAAAGGTTAAGTTTTCTGTCTTTATGTTTTATGACTTTAAGTGCATGCTTGTGACTCAAAGATGTTTTGTTTCGTTAAGAATGATGTATGATCATGTAATATGATATTAAATGATATCATGAACATGAATATTAATTTTATGTTTTATTTGAATGATTGACATGAACACTCCAAAAAGCAAGCACACCAAGAACCACTGCAACGTCACATGATGTAAGGTTTAGTAAGTAAGTAAGTCAGGTAAGTACATTTTCATCTACAAAATGATAAAAGTTTACAAAAAAATTTTTGAGAATATGTTTATGATAATTTTTAAGTTTGTTTTTACATATGATATTCTCATGAAAACTCTTGTTGCAACAAGAAAATTTAACAGATGTTAATGACGAGATATGTTAAAATTTATATATATATATATATGTATGTATGTATCACTTAATTAAGTATTGTACACCCTATGTTTATGTCTATGATGTCTCGAAGGTTTGGACTTGTCATGTTTGGTTTGAGATTAGCTACCCCACTCCTCTCATGACAACGCGCCTATGATGTCAATGGTGCAATACTTGGGCCCTTAAAGATAAAAAGAATGATGTTTTAATGTGGGAGTTTAAATAAAAAAATATGTTCTACATAAACTTGTGCCTTGTGTACTATTATGATTAATGTTACGATTTTATGTAATTATTTTTGTGAAATGTTTTATGTTGTGAGATAGGAATATGTACTTACTAAACTTATGCTTACTTAGTTTATATCATGTTGCAGATAAGGACAAGATGCAGGTTGACAAGGACGAGCGACAAGGATGAGCGTGTGTGCAAGGAGTGTTGGATTAGAAACATAGTCATGTCATGAAAATAATTTAAACTCAAACAAAATTCCGCGTTTTTATTTGTTTGAGACTCCATTATATTTATGATATGCACTTTTGAACTTATGTTTTGTTGAATAAAAAAAATTGTGTTTCTAGATTTTGATTTCTTAGTTTTACTTTATCAATATACATATATATATATATATATATATATGCATGTGTTTCTTGGGACATTTCTCTAAGTGTTGTTGATTGTTTCAAACTTCTTGTCGGTAATTATTAAGTTTAACACTAAAAGCAATGCCTCATGTGGCACCCGTAAGGGAGCGTTATAGCTGCCACGTCTAGGACAATTAGAAAAAGGCCAATGCTGAACAAAGGTCTAATGGATTTGCAAGTAGTTGCCACTACCTTGCAGAGTATCACTGATTCCCTATCTAGTCGCGGCATCAATAGGGGCACTGGTGGTTTAAGTTTTACAAATCAACACGAGTCAAATGATGGGGAATGGAGGCAGTGCCTAAGTATCATGAATGAGATGAACTTTGGCCCAGATAAGTATTGGAACTTTACAAACTTCTTGTCTACCAATCCCAAATTCTAGACAGCATTCCTCACAGCAAATCCAAAGTATTGAATGGCCTTCGTGGAGAGGGGGATCGCAAAAGTTCAATCTTAGCAACTGCATACAACAAAATGCATGCCTTCCCCATCTTGACTATCTTAAGCTCCACCACCAGCTTTCTTCCCTTTACCAGCCCATTATCAGCATGACACCCTTTACTACCCATGTCCACCTTATGGTGAAAATGACCCATTTTAGTTGATTAATTTATTGCATTCTTGCCATTTTCTTTCGTTGAATATGTTTAGATTTATGATGGCCTTTTTTCAAGTTAATTTTTTCCCACTAGGTCATTTGGTTCGATTTTATTTGGCTACGACTGTATTATTTATTTGGACCTTTTGTCATTTGTGGGTGGGACCATGGAGTACATTATTATTTGTATGTGGGGCCTTTGACAACTATTTTCTTTGCTTTAAGTTTATACATTTAGTTACAATATTGATATTGTCTTCAATTGCAAGTCCATTTCTTTATCTTCAAAATATGAAAATGTTAGATATAATAATAATTGCGACGACAATGACAATATTTACGAGATTGCAGCAGCCTTTACTGTGCTATACGCATCGGTATTTATATAGCCCTGTCAACTACGGAACACATTGGGGATGCCTGGGCACAAACGAGCTGATAATTTGCTTCGGGGTCATTACAATAAAATATACAATAAGATTTGAATGGGTCCCGACACTTTTGCAATGCTAAGCTCAATAGTTCAAAGCAAGGGTCTACTAAGATCGAATCGTAATACGAATGCTGATGAACAACTGATGATCTTTTGAAATATTGTATCCCAAAATCAAACAAACCAAGAAACGCAAGATTATTGGTAGCATTTAGAAGAAACAATTTCTTGTTACTTCACATAGGGCCTCCATGCAATATGTGAATTGAGGCATGACTTTATTCTACCTCTTAAATGGAATGACCTACCGATGCTCGTTCAAAATCATAGGAACAAGTACCTTCCTTGGTTCAAGGTAACTTTGAGAAACCTAATGAAATTATCTATACACTTGCATAATACATTTGCTCAAACCAATGACTTCCATTTCGGTTATACAGGATTGCATAGGTGCTATTGACGGTATACACATACCATGTATTCCATATAGCGAAGAAGCGAGAAGGTACATTAACATAAAAGGATATCACTCACAAAATGTCATGGGCGTCTACGACTTTGACATGAAATTTATATTCATCTTAACTAAATGGGAGGGATCAGCCCATGATACACAAATGTTACTAGACATTATATTTGATCTAGAAAAATACTTTCCAAGACCACCACCTGGTAGGAAAAAATATATATTTTAATTCTTTTTACATAAACAATTGCTTTTGTTGTATTGTCGGAATATATACTGACACCACTTATGATTTGTTTAGAGAAATTCTATTTAGTAGTTCTAGAGATCCAGACACAAATTGTTTCCTCATTCCATATCAAGGAGTTACATATCACTTGTTGACTTGTAGGAGTATTGAGAGCGTCAGGATGGTCCTCGTTTGCTAAAGGAATTGTTCAATTATATCCATTTCTCTCTTCACAACTACATTGAGAGAACCTTTGGTGTCTAGAAGGCGAGATTTTCAATTTTGAAGAGCATGAAACTCTTTCCATATGACAAACAAACATTGATCCCAATGGCTTGCGCTATCATCCACAACTTCATACACATGTGGCAAAGCAATGATGAGATCCTTGAGTAGTACTATGATGATGTAATACCAGTGGCAGAGATAGAAGGTAAAAATGTCAATGAAGAAGATGGGGTGCAAGATGATGATGGGTTTGATGATAACCCATTGATTCAAAATAGGGAAGACAACGGCAATATGAAAGCATGTAGGAATGCGATGGCGATGGAAATGTGGTAAGCTTGCGCCCACCACTCTAGGCATTAGTATTTTAGTAGAAAATTTTTTAATTGTTGAATTGTTGGAACGTTGCTATGTTAAGTTTTTTTTTTTTTGCTCACAGCACTTTGTTTTTACAAATTCGCTATCATATATACATTGCTTTTGAAAAAAGGAGCATGTTCTTTTTTTTTCTTGGTGTGTTTTTAACTAATTTATTTATTAGAGAAAATTGATTTTTAGGAAGAACTACTTGAAAAATGCCAACATAATCAATAGGCAAAAACAAAGAGTTAATAAAGTTAGAAGAGCATTTTCATATTAGTAATACTGTGTTCACGTGCAACAAGCATGGAATTCTCATTGCATTCAATAAAATGAAAATAATTTTTTTGATAAATCAATTTAACGCACTTTTGAAAATAAATGTTATTTTCCTAATATTTTTTTTAATTTTCAAAATGAGCAAAAAAATCTAAATCTAAATCTCTAATGTACCAAACACATATTCATAACTCAAATCGGGATTCCAAACACATACTTAGATCTTCTACTTAACTCCAATTTTTAAAAACTCTTACAACCAAACACTAACTCAGATTACAATTCAAATCACAATACTCAAATCGAAAGGATCCAAATCACCATAATTCAAATCCATTTACCAAATGGACCCTTAAATGTTTAAGCTACTGTATGATATAGGATGAGGATGCGTAATGGAGACTGTCTGATTCGACTTCAATCGAAAGACTTTTGCACAAATAGCCGCTGATTTCCAACAATCCAATTCCACTTTGTGGAGTCTTCTGTGCAATGCTGCACATGAAAAAATGTGTTTGTACGTGTCAAAAATGTGTTTGTGTAACATGTAAGAGTAACACACTATTGTAATTTTTTGTTTCTTACTATAGATGTTAAAAGTTTTACACTGTAAGTCTGCAAAATGGGATGATGCCAAATAGAATTTTTATCCAAACATTGATCGGCCATGTATTAGCAGATGATTATATATAGAATCACGATGCATTGTTATTCGAAATCAAAATATTAGGATGCAGTTGTAACTGATTGATTGAAACTGAAATTGCAATAACCCTATATGATTCATACATGTTTCTTTTTAAAAATAAAATAGGATGAGTTGTTTATATCTTTTTTTGTCAACAAATACAAATAACAAAAATCTTAATATTCTCTCAACTCTCTCTTTTTATCTCTCTCATCTGTCAAATATTTTTTTTTAAGGTATAACAAGTTTTAAATATGTATAAAATTTATATGATAACAAGTATAAAAAAGTATCATCTATGAAAATTCTCTAATAGATTTTGATTCCAAGAGGTCTAATTTAAATAAACACTCCAATCCAAATCAACGACTGGGAGCAATTCAAATTTTAAAATCTGGTCCAAACATAAAATTTTACTAATGACTGATTATATATTAGTTTATTTCAATACACATATATAGGCAACGACTATAGTTTTTACCTTTGGACTGTTTAGACAATATAATATTTTTTAATAGGATAATAACAACGTGTTATGTTAAATATAACATCAAGCTTTGATAATCTAATATTATTGTATGTTTTGTTTTAGAAAAGGATATACTATATCCTTAATGTGGAAATACCAAATTCAAAAAAAAAAAAAAAAGTTGTAGAAGATTTAAAATAACTATGCTTTTTCTTTTCTTTTTTTTTTTTTTTTTCTGTTTTGAGAAACATTGCAATTCTGTTTAGGAACCATAGTTTGGATCGATAAATTTAGTCCAATCAAAATTTGTGTTTAACAAGGTTAAAAAAAATCAATTTGAACAATTAGTCTAAATTGAAATTCTCAATTCAAACTCATTTATTACAATAAAAACCATTCACTTGAGTTAGAAGAGTAAAAAAGAAAAAAGTGAATGGTTTTTATTGTAATAAATGAATTTGAATTAAGAATTTAAATTTGGACTAATTATTCGAACTGATTTTTCTTTTAACGCTGTCAAATACAAGTTTGTGTTTGAACTGAATTTATTAGTTTAAACTATAGTTCCCAAATGGAATCGTAATGTTTTTTTTAAAAAAAATGTAGCTATTTCAAATCTTCCATATTGTTTTTTAATTTGAGGTCACCACATTAAGAATATAGTACATCCTCTTTTAGAACAAAACATACGACAACATTGGATGCTCAAACCTTGATGTTACATTTAATATAACACATTATTATTATTCTATCAAAAAATATTATGTTGTTTAGGTTGTCCGGAGGTAAGAACCATAGATACTCCTTATAAATATAATTTATATGATGCGTCTATAATGAAGATGCCAAAATTTTTAAAGGATGGGGAACACAAATTATAATCACTAGATTCTTATCAAAATGATATAAACAAAGGGAAATTATATCAAATAACATATTTTTATTAACGGGGTGTTTGATAAGCATGGTTAATTACAATTTTTTGGTTATTAAATAGTGTAAATTTCTCACTTGTTATAGTAAAAAGCAAAAAATTATTACAATAAAAAACTTTCATATACTACAGTATTTTGAACTAAAAAGTTAATTTTAATTATACTTATTAAATACCTTATAACTCCTTAACAAATTATTTTATAAGTTTTCCAAGCTGAAGTAAATATTAATTTTAGGATTAGTAAGATTTAAAAAAACTTGAAAAACCAAAAATACCCTATTTTCTATTCTTATGATTTTTTTCCCTCTTTTCCTTTTCTTCTTTATCTCTCTACCCCCGTTTTCATTTCTCTCTCATCTTTCTCTCCATTGTCACAATTCATTTCTCTCTCCTCTCTCTGGCCAAAATCAAATATTAATGTGGGCTGAGACCCAAGGAGATCGCGCGGCTCTGGTTGAAAGAGATCTCTTGTTGGTCATCGCCCGCTGGAGCAAATCGTGAGGTTCGACTACTTAAAGCCAGATCAGGCATGACCACCCATAGCGAAGCCAGATTGCGATGTTTTTCCTCGTGACGATGGCAAGCCTACTGTCGAACCACCGGCGTTGCATCTCCTTCTGGTCGTGACCACGAAAATTGAAAAGTCCAGAGCGCGACCACTGGCAAAGCCAAATCGCGATATTTTCCTCTGCTAAGATGCCTAGTAAACCGCTAAAAATTTTTTCACTTCTTTGCTCATTGCCTCACCTCCGAAGCTCGATCTCCTGATCTCCCCTTGCACTTACAATTGCTCACTCGTTGGTAACCGAATCTTGTACCTCCATCTTGCCGCGTTGATAGGCCGTTGAATCACAACTGATTTTTGCTCACAGTGGATGTTGGATTTGAAGGATCACCTTCAATTTTTTTTCCTTTTTCTTTTCATCTACACTTTTGTTTGTTGATTTTAAATTTTTAATATGAACTTTGACGTTAGTTTTTGCTTATGGTGATTGTTTAAAAGATCTGAGAAATCTGATGTTTGATTCCTTTGCTTCCTTTATATCGGATGTTTGAGGTGAACATGACTAGACTTGTTATTTATATGTATTTTGTAGCTGCCGGTAAGGAGAGATATAGTATTGCATGAGAAATATTGAATTTCTCAACATTAGTGATCCGATAGTTGCATTCCTGACCACCTGACTTCGTGGGTAAATTTTTATATTTGCATGGAAATGAAATATTTTTATATAAATATAATATTTTTCAACCATTAGTACAGTTATTAGTGCCAATAATATCTGACGATATTGTCGGTATATTTTTTTATATAAATAGAATATTTTTATGTAAATATAGTATTTTCTAGATGCCGGCAATATCGTTAGTGTCATAACATCTGGTGACTCTACTGGATAATTTTTTATTTACATATAAATACTATATTTTTTGTATAAATATATTATTTCTTCGGTGTTAGCGTTATCGCTAGTAAATTTTTCACTTACATGAAAATGCGGTATTTCTATATAAATATTATATTTTTTTGCCGTCAACGAAGTCACTAATAATTTTCTATGTTCTTATAAAAAATAATTTGTACAATGTTGATATAATATTTCTCAGCCATCGGCAACGTCATCGTTGTCAGTGATATTTGGCAACATTTCTGGTAAATTTTTATATTTATATGTTAATAGGATATTTTGGAGTCTAGGGAGATTATAAGTAAATTTTTGTATTTACATGGAAATATAATATTTACATGTTAATACAATATTTTCAAACCACCGTTAACATCGTCGAAGTTGGTGATGACTGGAGACATCGTTAGTAAATTTTTTTCATTATTTGAAAATATAATATTAACATATAAATGTTTTATTTTTCGGTCACTGCTAGTACCGCACGAGTAAGGGAGAGGGATGGAGAAGAGAATAAGGAAAAGTTGTTTTAGGATTTTTGTTCTCAATTTCTAATGATATGCTATTTAGTACATAATTTTAAAAATATATGATATTATTTATTAATTCTTAGCTCAAATATGTTATTTGGCTTCCCAAGCAATATTGGCGCCTTTTTTTAATATTGGGCTTTCTAGTTAGAAGAAAAATTAAAGCTTTAGTTAGAAGAAAAAATATTCAATCAAATTTATTTTAAAGAAGAAAAGGTCCTTTTTTGAGAAAAAAACAGTTCACCAAAACAGTTAAGATTTCTTAATTCACTAAAATTGTTAATTATCTTATATAAGATACACATCCTAACTACTAGGTTGTTGTTTTTCTTTTAAGAATATCTTTTTAACACAATTTATAATAAATCTAAGTTTTATAGTAGATAATATGTTTTACATCATAATTTAGTACATCTTCAAAATTCAAACAGTATTTTTTTATTACAGTTCTATATGATGATTTTAACTTCTCACATCTAAAAAAAAAAAAACTCAAAATATACTTGAAATTGCTTAAATCTAACAATTAAGAAAAAAATACCTTTGTCGTCTCCCACCTCCTGTCTTTGGTCCACTCCTTTTGTCCCCACTCTTGCTGACCCAAAAGCTTGATGGAGTCGTCGATGACGGTCACGATGAGGAGGGACTCGTGGGACTCGGACCAAGCAAGGTCGTGATGAGGAAGCACAACCCATAGGGGCCAAAGTCCATCATCAGTGAGGAAACACAATCTATAGGGGAAAAGTTCGTCGTCAATAATTAGGAAATCTTCTTCATTTTGGCATTAAAGATTACTTACAGTAACATTTTGTGGTAATGGTAATGGCTATACATGCAGAGCTGACATACTTTTGCTATACATACAGCCATTACCATACATGCATACAATTTATTTTTCTCAACTCTTTAAGATAAAAAATTCTTGTGTCTACTTTTACATTTAAAAGTTAACTAAGGTGGGCTCCCAACTACAAATGAGAAATTAACCAAAAGTACCAAATGTATCCTTTACAACGATTGGATTATTTACTTTATAATTAAGAGTATTTTTTAAAAATAGAGTTTAATTCAAATTTAAAAGTTTAGTGTACAAAAAATTATAAAAATATAGTTGATTTTTTATTTATTTGAAATTTAAGTTTGAAACATGTGTATTTAGAAATTAAACATAGGGATATTTTAAGTCTTTAATAAAAATTATTGTATATATTGTAAAAAAAAAAAACTATGGAGGACGTATAAGGGATAAAATTGTCTCAAATTCTTTGAAGGATTATGGCTTACGGGGGCATGGGCAATTCTTCAACGGCCCATGGGCCCTGCCCCCCAGCTCATCTTAGCTAATCTCATGTGTTACATATGCTTAAAGATTCATATTACATATTACTGGTACCTTCCAATGAGTACTTTACAACTTCGAACTATGTTTTTGCCAAACAAAAACATGATTAATTTCTTTTTTTTACATGATATACTACGGACCTCGGTGAATATTTACAGTTGATTGGGACTTGAAAGCTATATAATCTATTTGCTTGTACAATCTCTTGTTTTTCTACTTCTTTTGAGCGCTTCTTGAAGTTCAATATGGTTAAATTAAACTCTCCTTCTCTTTCGATCTATTTAGCCGTATAGTTTCTTAACCTTCTTGTTCATCCCATTTTCTAAAATTCCTTTCTGACAGAATAAGACTCTACTATTCTTTTTGGCCATCGATCATCTTCCAAAATCTGTTTTTGCACTTTGGCCAAGTTACTTGCCGAGTCCGAGTCAAGAAAGATCCGGGAACGGTAGGAATCGTTGTTGTTTGTGGTTAGTTCTTTAAATAGCTCGTCTGTTTTTTTTATCTTTTCATATCTTTCTTGATACAATTCTTGTCAATCTTGCTCTTCTTTAAGTTGCTTCTTTTCACTGATGAGAAATTCTGATCTTCTTCACAGTTTTTGCTCTATCAAAGAAAGATGGATTCAAATATGGAGAGTCCTCCCCAGCTTCCCTTCGATTCAATCACCGAAATACTGAGTTGGTTGCCAGTAGAATCTTTGCTGAGATTCAAGCGCGTCTGCAGGCAATGGTATACTTTGATTCAAGACCCCTACTTCATTGCCATCCACAGTCGCCGAGCCACTCCTGTGCTTCTGCCTTATACTCTCAACAATGTCGACGGGATATTTTATTCACCCCAGTCTTTCGCCGGATTAGTGTTGGAGAAAATCACAAGCGAAAAGTACCAAATCAGGAACCCGGCCACTCGTCAAGCACTCAATTTGCCTGATCCACATCGTAGCACCTTTTTGATGGGGGCTGCTTTTGATTCCCGGACTAGTGAGTGTAAATTGGTCGCTGGATATTACGTGAATAGGCAACCTTCAACGGAGTTAATTTGGGAGATATTTAGCGTTGGCAGAGACGAGCATTGGAGACCAGCCCTGAAACTCGGCTGCAGTGAAGACCAAGAACATCGGCAACCAGAAAGGTGGTTTACGGCGAAATCAGATTGGAGCCTTCATTGCCTTAGAATTGAGAGGGTTAGGGAAGGAGTTTGGGATTTAGAGGTTGTTTCTTTTGATATATGGACGGAGAGTTTTAATTCTTATACCTTCCCTCAAGGCATCTTCTCGTGCTCTACAAGGGGTTTTTTGTTCTTCACATGGGATAAATGTGTCTGTGTTGGTGATGCAAGAGATGAAGAGCTTCATGTCTTGGTAGTAAGAAAACACAAGGACAAGTACACATGGAATGATGGCAAAATCACTATTCCTTTGAGATTCTTGGAAGAGATTGGCTACGCCATCAGTGGAAGACTTGTTTATGTGGAAGCTACATTTGATGATCTGTGGCTTTACTATGATGATAATGTCAAAGTTTGTTGCGACATGAAAACGGGGAGAATTAAGAAAAGAATACTTCGCTATGGATATGAATTTCGCCCAAGTCTCGTGTTCTTGAGAGGAATGAGACCAGAAGATCAAAACCAAGTTTAAAGCTTGGCTTCAAACATATATTTTGGTTACATATGATCAATATTTTTCTTTTCTTTTCCTTGATCAGGAGTTTTATATAGATTCTTGTTTACAATATACACTCTTATGCCTGTCAGTCTATGATTCATATTTTCTTTATTGAGGGATGTTTGAGATTCATATCAGCACTTTTCTGATAACGTTCTTAGAAACTTATATGTTTTACGGTTTTTGCGTAATCTTTTACTGGTAAGCAAATGAAATTCGTGATTTCTTTGTTGATGTTATTGTGGTCCATAAATACTAAGTATTTGAGCAAATTTGTGTTTAAGAAGTGCTACGAACCAGCGAATTACATTTTTGCAAATGCTTATGGGTGATTAAGTTGTCTTCTCGTTGTCGTTTTGTAAATCTTTCTCGTTTTGGGTACCCTGTCTATTTCTTGTCGTTTTATATTTTATGTCTTTTACCTGTAGCTTTTGGTTTTTTTGGTTGTATGTCGTTTTTTGATATATTATAATTCTCTTTGGCAATTGTCATTTCTATTGATATCTTTTTCTTTTAAACCTTTTCAAAATATTGCAAGTCTTTTCTTTACATCTCTTATCTGGCATTTGCTGTCCTTTTTTCTATTTCTTGTTGTTTTCTAGAAGCATTTGAAGTGTTCTCCAATTGGTTATATTTTATGTCGTTTTTTTTGTTCGTCGTAGTTTTAAAGTCCTCTTTCTTGTTAAGTTTCTCGAAACCTTTCGTGGCTGTCGTTTACGTGTCATACGTGGTTTTATAGACACATATTGTCCTTTTTTTCTCATTGTTGTTGTTTTTGTTGGTTGCACCAATCGTTTTGAGGATCTTATGTTTCACTTCTGACAGTTTTAGTACTTGTCGTTTTGAAAGTTCTTGCGCCATTTTTTGTTGTTGCCATTTTTGAGTTTCCGTGATTGGTTGGTTGGTTGTGGTTTTCTTTTTTTCTTTTTTTTTTTGTTGATTTAATCTATTCATGTAGTGTGATTTTTTTTTCCTATTTTCTCTACTGTGTTCATGTCGTTTCATTGTGATTGTTGTTTTTATTTTTCCATGCTTGGGATTGATAAATTAAAAATAAATGATTGGAAATTAAAGTCACACTTTCATGAAAAGTGAAGGGCTAACGTGGCAATTTATCCATTAATTCTTTGTCTTTTTTTCTTGTTTTTTCTATCAACAAAGTTTATGAGGGATAAAATTAAAACAAATTTTTCGAATTCAAAAAATATTTTTGTAGTTTCTAAAAACAAAGAAATAAATAGAAAAACTATTAAAAGTAGAAGTTATAATTATATAATTAATCTTTTATTTCTTTTTGTACATTGTATACTATCTTCATAACTTAATTATGTGCTTTCAACAAAGTAATCATGTTAAACAATGGCAGATTGGTTATCAAACCGGAAAGCATTTTATGCATACACTCACAAACAATTAGCCAAGAGTAAAAAATAAGATCAAACCGGATCAAATCCATAAATTGTTTTGTGTGTGTATGCATAAAATGTTTAACATGATTACTTTCTTGAAAGCACATAATTAAGTTATGAAGATAGTATATCATGTACAAAAAGAAATGAAAGATTAATTATATAATTATAACTTCTACTTATAATTGTTTTTTTATTTATCTCTTTGTTTTTAAAAACTATAAAAATATCCTTTGAATTCGAAATATTTGTTTTAATTTTGTCTCTCATAAACTTTGTTGATAGAAAGAACAAGAAAAAAAGACAGAGTTAATGAATAAATTGCTAAGTTAGTCCTAAATTTTCACGAAAGTGTGACTTTAATTCCCAATCATTTATTTTTAATTTATCAATTTCAAGCATGGAAAAATAAAAACTACAATCACAGTGAAACGACATGAACACAATAGAGAAAATAGGAAAAAAAAATCACACTACATGAATAGATTAAATCAACAAAAAAAAAAAAAAAAAAGAAAACCACAACCAACCAACCAATCACCGAAACTCAAAAACGGCAACAACAAAAAATGGCGCAAGAACTTTCAAAACGACAAGTACTAAAACTGTCAGAAATGAAACATAAGATCCTCAAAACGATTGGTGCAACCAACAAAAACAACAACAATGAGAAAAAAACGACAATATGTGTCTAACACGTAAACGACAGCCACGAAAGGATTCGAGAAACTTAACAAGAAAGAGGACTTTAAAACTACGACAAACAAAAAAAACGACATAAAATATAACCAATTGGAGAACAATTCAAATGCTTCTAGAAAACAACAAGAAATAGAAAAAAGGACAGCAAA
>CAMOHE010049331.1:6257-19618 GCA_946598075.1 Artocarpus hirsutus
TTTTTTTTTGGCCACTAAAAGCTTTTGCTATCAATTTTCTTGTTCATGAAAGTGTTAACTACTGCATTATTTTTAGTTCACTATTTTTTTTTTTTTGCAGAATTTATTACATGTATTTTTCATGAGTTTATATCAAAATAATATTGAAATTGGTAAATTACAAAATTCCTCTTGAACTATAACCCTCATAACACTTTGCCCCCAAATTTTAAAACGTAATATTTATACCCTGAAGCATGAGTCGTTAACAAAATGGTCTTCCTATTAGAATTTTAACAAAAATAAACAAATAATTTTAAAATTAAGGGTATGTTGGTAATTTAGCATAAAAATAAGTACAAAAATTAAAACTATATAAAAAATAATCTTTATTGATAATTAAAAAAAAATCAATTGAAACCAAAACACTATTTGTATCTCTTTATCAATTTTTTTAATTTTATTAATTTTTTCACACCTAAAAAGTATTTTAAAATTTTAAAAATTATAAATAATAACTAAAACTTTAAAAGTATGAAAGAAATTTTATTAAACCATCTGAGAGTTTCTTCTCTTTGAAACATTTGTGTTATTTTTTTTGTTATATTAATTTTTTTTATATACATTTTTTCTACTGGAATCTATAACTTTTAAAATTTTAAAATACTTTTTGGGTGTAAAAAACTTATAAATTTTTAAAAGAATTTCAAAAAGAGGAATTCAAATGGCATTATGAATTCAATTGATCTTTTTTTTTTTTTTGTTTTCAGTCATCAGTTAAGACTGTTTTATTATAGATTTAATTTTTGTCGTTATTTTTATAATTAGATTATCAAAATACCCTTAATTTTAGAATAATTTATCAATTTTCTGTTAAATTCTAACAAAAGGAGTATTGTTATTAGCCACTCATACTTCAGAGGAAACGGATGTTATATTTTAAAATTTAGAAAATAAAGTGTTACAAATCCTATAGTTCAAAAGAAATTTTTGAAATTAATCCTTTAATAAACAAAAAAGCTAATGTTATATAAATTCACTGTAAATCTCTCACTACAACCAAGAATCCATCAGAACACATTAATTTTCAGACTAAAAATTAAAAAAAAGGAAAATAGTCAACAAAATATTTCCTGAAAATATGTATTCATAAACCAATGAGTACCTTGTGTTTGAGAGACAGGTTTCATGTTGTAAGGTTCTCACGTACGACAATGTAAAGTAGAGATGTGCTACAGTGTAAAGCTCTCACATTTTATAACGTTTTGAGTGTATTTTTTGAGTTCAAACCATTTTACTAAGCATCTTAACGTTAATGCCGACCAGTCCAAACAGAAAAAATATAACTTTACAGATGATCATTTGAAGAATAAGCGAGTAAAAACAAACATCATACACCTTAGCATTTTCTCGGTTTCATAACTTTAGCCCACTCATAACTTCAAGCTAAAGGACCAAGCCATGGGAGGACAGTTGAAGTCTGGAGAGGGTTTTGGATAAACAATTGTGGGTTTTTATTTTTTGTTAGATTTTTAGCACTGTTCATCCTTGGATCAAAAGCATTATTAAAAAGCTAAAATGTATTGCATTTAATGTAACTCTTTCTGTACAAATTCAGTTACTAACTTATTCTATGCTATTGGGACGTGATTATTTATGAGAAATTTCAGAATTCATTTATTAATTTTAGTGTCGGAGACATATTATTGAATAATTTGTTAAAATTAAAAGTTTAAAAACGAAAGTGATACAAGGTTAATTTTAAGACTAATAATGCTAATAACCTTTCCTTATCTATAAGATATGACAGATGCTATGACTCATGCTAATTTAAAAGAAAAGGCGTAGTTTAACCTAATTTATCTACTTTCTGTAATTTTCTTTGCAGCCCAGATAAATTTGGAAGGCACAGTTCTTATACACTTTCCTAGTTAGGTGCAATTCCTTTCTCCTTTTAAATAAAAATTTCTTCTGCTATTTTATAGAATTTCTTAAAGAAAATGGTAGTTTGTCTATATATACACACACACACACACAGAGAGATATACACACATATACACATACATATATTTGTCCACCTTTTTGTTTTGCCTCTGTCTCAGTCCCCCAGTCTCCAATAATAGAAAGACACTGCTGACTGGCCTCTAAAAGTAGAGCACATTTCTATATAAGTTTGTTAAACTTCATCTTTTGCTTATTGGCCTCTAGAAGTAGAGGAATAGATAGCAAGAAAATTATTAAAGAGAGAAAAAAAAAAATGTCAACAAAGTTCTTGTCTCAACGGGTCAAACCGTTTCTTGGCATCATTCTATTGCAATTTGGGTATGCAGGAATGGTCATACTTTCCAAGTTTGCTCTAAACAAGGGAATTAGTCCATATGTCTTGACAGTATATCGCCATGCTATTGCCTCTGCTGTCATTTCTCCTTTTGCCTTTGCGTTGGAAAGGTCTCTCTATCTCTAACATCTCTTCATGTATTATGAAATTCAAAAAAAAAAAAAAAAAAAAAATTCTTGACATTAAACTGACTCCAATATTGTTATTGTGGCAGGAAAACTAGGCCAAAGATGACCTCTTCTGTCTTCATAAAGATTATGTTGCTCGCCTTATTAGAGTTAAGATCTCTACAGTCAGGTTTAACATGCATATGAATCATTTTCATTGTTATGAGACGTTTGTGTGCTAAGCTATTATGTCTATTCTTCTTAAAACCAGGCCTGTCATTGATCAGGTCTTGTTTTACACTGGGATGAAGTTCACCACTGCAACTTTCGCAAATGCCCTTTGGAATGTTGTTCCTGCTTTTACATTTGTAATGGCTTGGATTTTCAGGTAAGAATACTACATCCGTTTCACATAAAAAAGCATAATATAACTGATCCGGTCTTAGAATTCTGAATACATGCATTTTAAATGATCTCGGTTGGTGGTTTTTTGCAGGCTTGAGAAGGTCAATATTGGAAGATTTCAAAGCCAAGTAAAAGTCTTGGGGACCATAGTGACTGTTGGGGGAGCCATGATCATGACTCTAGTGAGTGGTCCCAGGTTGGATTTTCCGTGGAGCAAAGCGAGTAACAGCCACCGTGCGGATGCTGAAGCTGCAAACGATGGAAACTCTGTCAAGGGGGCTCTGATGATCATGATAGGATGCGTGGCCTCATCTTGTTTCGTCATACTTCAAGTAAGAGGTTTCACCACCAGTCACAAACTGCACTGACACGTCTTACAATCGAAAGTAATACATACATGAAGAATGCTTTGCCTTATCAAGAAAAATATCATTCTTACACTGGTATGTTCTTGTTTGTTGCTCTTGTAGGCAATTACACTGCAAGAATACTCTGCTGAGATCTCTCTAACAGCTTTGATATGTTTGATGGGAACAATCGAAGGCACTGTTGCCGCATTAGCATTGGAATGGCGCAACCCTGCAGCCTGGTCCACGAACCTTAATTCCACGCTATCAGCTGCTATTTACAGTGTAAGAAATCTCAATTTTTTTTAAATTTTTTAGAGTAAATTGTTCCGTAAGTCCTAAAAATATTTAAAAGGTGATTTACTATTTTTTTTTTAGCTCAGCTAACTCCCAATTCCTAAGAAGGATGCAAAAAACAAACTTTTGTCAATTTAGCGACCACTTGTGCCCTGACTAATTTTCATGGGTGCTATGGTAAAATAACAATAGTTTAATATATACCTCTTTTTAGAATTTGTTTAATATATTTTTAATAAAATATAATAAGTAATTCTGATTTGAAATTACCAAAAAAAACCCAAAAACCCAAACACGAGACCCACTCTCTTCGACGCCCCACACTGTCGCACCCCTGCCATTGCTGTTGTCAAGACCTCTCTTCTTCTTCTTCTTCTTCTTCTTCTTCTTCTCACAATCCCCACTCTCTTTGCTCCTCCTCATTTTCGCACCAGATCCCCTTTGTTCAAGCGACGCCTAGCCCAAGATTCATACCAGGCTCGCGATGGCTGAGTTTCGACAGCCCTTGTTCTCACGGCTAGTGTGGCGGAGGAGCTGTGTTGCACTTGCCATAGGAAAGGCTTGTACTTCTCTGACCCGAAGCCGTAAATGCTCGACTCTCTCGCAGCGGAGACTAGTTCACATAGGGGAATTTCTGTGTTTGTTGATGTTACTTGGTTTAATCCAAAAATTTTTGGGTTTGTTGACGTTTCTGAGTTTGTTGAATTGGTGTTTTTAATGTTTTGGTTATTTCTTGATGCTTTTGGGTTTCACTCCAAATAAACTAGGAAGTTTGGAAATCGAATTTTTCTTTCTTGCATGTTTGTTTGACGAGAAAGTGGGAAGTAACCTGAAAATTTTTTCGGTGAGCGAGGGATCAGAGATTGAAGGGATGGGAGGCAGCGTTGTAGTTGGTTGGAGCTGAGGAAGAAAGGGGGATGAATTTGATAGGTTTGATTTTCATTTTCATTCTTTCTGGGTCTTTGAGTATTGATTTTTGTTTTTTTTTTCCTTAAATGTTTCTTCAATTTTTGCCATTTAATCCAAATTTGTTTAATCAAATATGGGCTGGGTTCATAATATTAGTAGCAGATTTGACAGGTTTGTGGCTACAGTTTGAGTAAGATTCGTATTAACTTCTGCCTTTATTAGTGTTAATTTCTGACAAATCAGTTCTACTTCAGGTTTTTGTAATTTATTGCATAGTTTGGAAATTTTTATTTCATAGAGGAGATCGAACAGAGGGGCAGCAAGGATGGGTTGAATGCTCACTGGAGTTGGGGAAGATGATGTTTGAATTTCTTTTTGTTTTTTGTCTCTTATTTTTTTCAGTTTTTCTTAAATGATAATAGTTTTAATCAAGGTATTTTAGTTTTTTTTGAAGCAATTGACAGTCACATAATGATTACATGATAAAAAATAAGGAAAATTAAATGGTCATCCAACATCTTCATCCTTTTGCATCCTCTTAGGAGTTAAAAGCTCAAATGAGCTAAAAAAAAATTATAATAATAAGATCAACGAATCACCTTTTAAATATTTTAAGGACTTGTCAAATAACTTATTTTATTTTTTCAATAATAGGTTCTTTTTATTTTTTGGGTGGAGGGTGTAGGGAATATAAGAGCTATTTGAGAGAAATGAACTTAAAGTCGGACATGTTTTTCACTGCAGGGGATTGTTTGCTCCGCGTTTGGATACTATGTTCAAGGAATGGCCATTAAAGAAGGGGGACCCCTTTTTGTGACTGCTTTTCTTCCCCTAAGCCTGGTTATTGTTGCAATATTGAGCTCCTTTATTTTGTCAGAGACAATGTATCTGGGAATGTATGCATCAATCTCTTTCAACCCCATGCAAGCTTTTGAAATTAGGCTTCATTTCTCGTGCATCAATTTTAAATCCTTCTCCCCCCAATACTTTGAAATTATTATAAGTTGCAACTTTCGCATTCATCATCAAGATGCCAATTTTTAAACTGTTATAGGCACACATGTTTGTCATGTGACTGATTGACAAAGGTAATTTTTTAACGATTTTAATCATATGTGAGTCACTTGATGAGCACACATGATTAAACCGTTAAAAATTTGATCCCTTAATAACGAAAGTATCAGAGTTGCAACTTATGATAATTCAGCAGGCTTTTGTTCCATTTTAAGTTGTACGAGAAAAATAAAACAATCTTATTCTTCACGAGGAAAATTCCTTCTAGTTTAAAAAAATAATAAAAATAAAAGAAGATCAAGAAGAGGAACAAAAAAACTTTTAGAGTTAAGCAAACCACAAAGAATAACCTGATGAATTTTAATTCTTGGCAGGGTTATTGGAGCAGTTCTCATTGTAGCAGGCCTATACATGGTTTTGTGGGGCAAGAGCAAAGATAATCATCCATCCGAATCAAGCAACCAAGTGTTATCACCAAAGAATGAGCACTGCTTGACTGTTCCGAGTGAGAATAAAAAGATTTCAAATCAAGAGCTTTTGGTCATTGATGGTGCTAGAGGAAGAACTGAAAATGAATCTGTTTGAAAGAACTAAACGTGGCGTTTTAAAATCCTTATTTTCTTTTTCCTTTTGTACATATGTTATTTCAATACGAAACCTTGTCTTTGTTTGGATGTTTATCGGGAGCTAAAGTATTTTAGCTCATCATAATGATGATTTTATTCATCTATGTATGTATCTATCTATCAAGCTTGCCAAGCCAGAAAGAGATTAGTTATCTGTCTTTATCTCGATTCTCTTAATTATTTAAATGAAATGACCTCCAAACTTGGAGGAAATCAAAATCAAACAAAGCCTATAAAAATTCATGATGATATCTAAGTTGAAATACTAAGCTCAAATGACAAGAACACCATGAAGTCAGTACTAGGTTTCGAGCAATACGAGTTTTTAATAATTTTGGAATATTTATTTTCGCTGAATCAAAGGCCGTCTGATCAGAAGAGAAAACACTTGAAAATGGGCAATTAAAGCCAATTTGACGCCTTTGAATTAATAACATGAAAGAAATTTATTAGTCTTTGCCATTTTAGAATGCTAGAACATAAAAACTAATATCGACTCAACTTCTTACTTCTTGTTTTTTAAACTGAGAGATCCATGAATTGGGACCACAATGCAGGTAGATTCAACCCCTCCAATAGTTAAAAGTATGAATTCATAGGAACATTTCAAACATTTTACTTTTGACCGAAAGAGTCGTTTTCATTTTCAAATAGTGTTCCATCGATTGTGTATTAATCAGTATTTGATCGATTTGTCTAAAAAAGCTTAAAATTGTATATTAATCAAGATTCAATCGATTGGTCTAAAAAAAGCTTAAGCTTTCGACAAGATAAACTAACATAGTGCTAGAGTCGAGATCATGAGTTCAAATTTTAGAAACCAAGATTGAGTTTCTAGTTGGTTAACCACAAGTAAAGAAAAGCCATGCTAATGGTGGTTTTTTTTATTATTTTAATTTCTCTTTTTTTTTTTTTTGGGGGTTTCCTGTAAACAATAATGGTGGTTACTATTTACTAAATTAAAAAATTGAATTTACTTCCAATAAGTGTGGTTCCTTAATGAAGATGGAGATTACGTGCAACGTACGTTTCATCGCTAATTTATGAAGTATGAGATGGAGGGCATATATTAATTTTTAAGCATAAAAATTGACCCATGTCGAGCTTAAAATACACTAATTTGTATGTCCAATGAGAATTGGAGAATTTGTATGTCCAATGAGAATTGGAGCTTTTGTCACCACCGCAATAAAGAACACCACATAATTGATCTGATTCTAATAATATTTCCATTTGCATGACGGGTATCTCTCTTGAATTGACAGATTGTGCTCAATTCATCAGGATTCCAACGTTTTTTCCACTAGCATTGTATTTTACCTAATTTGTACACTTGTTCAAAACCACCTGGATTTTGAATTATATGAGACATATCAAAAGTAATGGATATATATTTTGAGGAACTATTTCATATTTTGAGGAATTATTCAAAATCTTAGCTGTTGACGAAATTTTAAGAATAAAATTTTCCCACTTTTTTTTGGGGCGATTAGTCCCATTTTTTACATGTCTTGAAAAAAGAGTTTCAAAGGTTTAACCACAGCCAAATAATAATAGTGTTTGAAAAGTAAGTTGAAACTTGAAGTTGAAACTTAAATATTAGAACTTGTAAGAGTTTTATACTAAGTAAACTTTTATTTTTTTAATGTAGTATACAAAAGCTTCAGTTGAAACATTTTAGCTCCAACTTATTTTTTAAACAAAATCATGATGACTAGTACAGACAAGAATCCGCAAGAGGTTTTGTCATTTCAGATTTCGTCCATGATGTGCTGCCATAAAGTAAGATAATGAAATTACGTATGCACAGGACATTGTTACGATCATTGAGGAAGTATTGTCCATCTAAGGTAACATATAGAAAAAAATAAATAAATAAAACATAACTTTTATCTAATGTTATGTTGGAAATGATAACAAACATTTTATCATATTATTGTTACATTTTTTTTAATATCAATATTCTATTAAATATATATTTATATGTTATAGGCAGGACCTAGCACGTACATACGTACATGTGCAGGAACGGAGCCATCCAAATGAAAGTTGACAGACATCTCACTTAAACTTTTTTTTTTTTTCTTTTAACTGATTATAACAAAATTTATAAATTTTGTATATTATCCTTTTAAAATTATATTTTACCTCTAAAATTTTACTTCTTTATTTATCTTATTTTATTAATTCAGTCACCGGCGTACTTCCTAACTAATTTTTCTGGTTTTAGAACTATGTACATGCATGTATGATGTATCATGTAGGATATATTGTCCCGTTTCACCTCCCCTTCCACGTCGGAAATATCTCTTGAATAAAACAAAATAAAATCCTTTTAAGATTATGTGCCATGTAACAGTTAGTCCACACTCCACAGCATCGTCTTGAATAATTAATTATTGGATAATATTGTTTTTTTCTTTTTTTACTTTTTTTCCCCAGATTTTGCAGTGTCGTCTGAAGCTTGGAGGAGATTAGGGAAATTAGGAATCAATCTAGAGAATGTTCCGTTTCCCCACTTATATGCTATTAGCTAGTGCTTTCTTTGTAAGAAATCACTTAATGAAATAAAGCGTCAGAGCCTAGTTGATTGCTGACAAGTCTGCCTACACAAATAGGAATATTCTCAACAATAAGAGAATTGCACTCTTAGCAACTGTTGTATCTCAAGACACAATTATTGTTGTGAAATTGTTGTTCACTGTTACTATTGATATAACTAAGTTTGACCAAACCCCACCAACAATACCATTTGGTTTATATATTTTACTTGGTGCCAGGACAAAGGGTGGACGGCCGTCTCTTTTGAATTTTTGTCTTACAATTTTGTATATAAAATTTTATAAAAATTGTATTTTGTCTCTCTAAGATTACATTTTGCCCCCCTCTCCCCTCAAATTGTATTTTGTCCCTTTAAAATTAATTTCGCCATTCACCTTATTAGTTCAGTCACACTTCTATCCCTTCTTACTAATTTTTTTTGGCTCTGTCCCTACTTGGTGCCATGTGTGTTTCCTTCTTGGCGATCAACAGTGCAAAATGCTGAATATTTTATGCATGAAAAACACTTTTTGTGGGATGATTTTAGGTGAAGTGAATTACGTTTCCAAGAAGTTGTTTTCACCTTCAGATAGTGGAGTTCCTTTACTTCTATAGAGAGAAGTTTAATCCCTTTTGAATTTTGCTTGACATGAAAATTATTAAATGAAAGTAGTGCAGACACTATATATAAGTAGTGCATGAAACTTCACTTGTACATTGGTCTTATGTACTAGAGCAGGACAGCTAAAGAGTTCAAGAAAGGGGGCAAAATGTCGAAAAAGTCCTCGGCACAAATGCTCAAACAAGCAAAGCCATTTCTGTTTCTCATGCTGCAGCAAGTTTGCTATGCAGGAATGTCCATCATTTCCAAGTTTGCTCTAAACCAAGGGATAAGCCAACACGTTTTGGTCGTGTACCGCTACACTATCGCCGCGGCTGTTACTGCTCCTTTTGCCATTGTGCTGGAGAGGTATGACTTTCTTTACACCATTCTTTTTGCATGTTGAACAAAATGAAGCAAGGCCAATGTGAAACAAGCTCAAATATTGTAACAGGAAAACAAGGCCCAAGATGACCTCCTCTGTCTTTGCCAAGATTATGTTGCTAGCCTTGCTGGAGTTAAGATCTTGACAACTCAAAGCTCTAACCACAAATATTTACTATCATTGAAAAAATGTTCGTTAATCTAGTTGTCTAATCTTCTAGGCCTGTAATGGATCAGAACTTGTACTACACTGGAATGAAGTTCACAACAGCGACTTTCGCGACTGCCATGTGCAATGTTCTTCCTGCCTTTGCATTGATCATGGCATGGATTTGCAGGTATACAACAGAATAACGGTGTACAGAATCAAGCTTGTTAATGTCAACAAATTTAAAATGACACTTTTCTTTTTACTGGTATTGCAGGCTTGAGGAGGTTAACATTAGAAAACTTCCAAGCCAAGCAAAATTATTGGGAACCATTGTGACCGTTGGAGGCTCCATGTTTATGACTCTATACAACGGACCAATTTTGAATTTGCCATGGACAAGTCAAAAGACACATCATCCTGAGTCTATAGTCGCCGAGAATAACCAAGTCTCCGTCAAGGGCGCTCTTATGATCACAGCAGGATGTGTATGCTGGTCTGGTTTCATCATACTTCAAGTAAGAGAAACGCGCTTTTCCATAATCCATTCTTTAGCATGACCATTTAAGTTGTTGAGACATATTTGCTGCTTGTACAGGCAATCACTCTGAAATCATACCCTGCTGAGCTCTCCCTAACTGCTTTGATGTGTTTGATGGGTGCCATCCAAGGCTCGGTTGTGGCCCTAGCTTTCGAATGGGGCAATCCTGCAGCCTGGTCCATACACTCGGGTTCTATGATATTAGCTGCTCTTTACAGTGTTAGTAATTCTTTTACTTGTTAATATTTTTTTCCTCTTTCTTAGCACTTCAGCTCCTCTCTTCTAATGTTGTTGATGGGGTTTGGCAGGGAATTTTTCGGTCGGGATTTGCTTACTACATTCAAGGACTAGTCATAAGGGAAAAGGGCCCGGTTTTTGCGTCTGCATTTAACCCTGTAGGCCTGGTTATTGTTGCAATAGTGGGCTCCTTCATTTTGCAAGAGACAATGTACTTGGGAAGGTACTTTTTTGCGAGAGCACGTTTTGCATAATGAGACTTTATTTATTTAGCTGAAAATCTAAACATTAAAAGGACTAAATAAACTCTTGTGCAGGGTTATTGGAGCAATTATCATTATAGTTGGCCTATACATGGTTCTGTGGGGCAAGAGCAAGGACAGCCGCCGATCCGAATCGAGCGAGAAAGTTTTAGCACCACCACCTGACGAAAACTCAACCGAGAAGAGCGAGACTACTAGGATTCCGAATCAAGAACTTGTTGTGACCATCGAGGAACTGCAGGATGATCAGCAGACGAATCAGTTTGATGAAGGAACCAAACACATGAAATAACATGATTAAAACTCTAGTATTTCGGACGTATAGTAATGTAGTGTTTATTCTTCTTTTCCCTTTTAGATTGGCCTTTCACTCTAGACGGAAAAAGAAATCCGTCAAATCCACATGTGACGTATATATATATATATTTTAAAGAATAAGAGCAAGGAAGGCCATATATTGAATGTCCTGGGATGACTACAAGACTTAGATATACCATTTTAGACGTTTAGTTCAATTCCTCCACTTAAAAGCAAAGAAAAACTTGTTGGATTTCCACTATTTTAGATAGTAGAATTTGCAGTTTAAATCTTGAGCTGGCCCTTTAATGACGTGCAATAAATACGTGATTCCTATTTTGGTAAGACCTTTCAATCAGCCGAAATTTGTCTTCGGCCTAACATGCGTCCGTACATAAAACTTAATACATTTGTGCAACGTGTGTCGTCAAATGAATGTGAAATTGAGGTGTTTGTTGGCTCTGAAATGGTTAAAAAAAAAAAAAAAAAGAACGCTGGCAATTTCTTAAAAGCTATTCATTTGTAATTGCTTTGTCTAAAACAGGTTGGTTCCAAGTGTAAGACGTCACAGACGGTTAAGACCTTTCTGTTAGATACGCTGTTGCTTTGATTGGTATGAGTAAAAAATGGAGGGAAAGAAAACATTGGAAAGATTTTAGGATAAAAATTGATATGATTGGGTGTTTGGTAGAAAAGAAATTGGAATGGAATGGAAAAATAAATAGAAAAAATGACATGTGGGTTCCACCAAAATTTATCTCTCTAAATATGGATGAATTTTGTAAGAAAAAAATTTGACAACAATGTAAAGAAAGTGAAGTTACTAATTTGTCATTCTTTTCTATCAAAATTCTAACAAAAAAATTTAGGCATGAAATTAGGGAAAGAGCTAAATAATATTTAGGTAAAATGGTAATTGTATTAACAGTAGTTTTTTTCATTTCTTTGGTTTTTCTTGCAATATTAAACAAAGAAGATAAAATAATTTCTTTCTACCTTCACATACTAAATAAGTAAAGAGAAAATCAAAATCTTTCTTTTTTCTACTGTTTTTTTCCCTTTATGTTTTTCTCTTCTCTCCTATTTTTTTTTTTTTTTCATCTTACCAAATTACTTTGTTGTTACAATCAAATATTGCAGAAAAATAAATAGCCATAAGTAAATATAATTGACATAAAGACATGGTTATTTAATGTAACCAAAAACCCTCGAAGGAAAACAAGAACAACAGGTGTTAATCACACCAGATTAATGGAAAGATCTTTTGAATTAGTGACAATGGTTCAAAATAATTACACAACGGAACCCATAGCGTCTACTACTTCAGTGATTCGCATTAATGTGGCTTCGCCATTAACTGTATGCACCAGACTGGATTGTTTCTCCATTCAGCTAGAAGAACCAAATGCGTCTTTCACAAGGCCGGAAATGCACAACAAAGCTACGAGAGACTTTAGCTTTGGACAAGAGGATCAAAGTGTTGATGACTTTAGCTTTGGCAAAATATCGGATCCTTCTTTAAGGGTGGTGGGAAGTATGACTAAAACTGAAATTTTTAAACTGCAAACTATAACACATGAGAGTTTTACATTATAGTTTATTTTTTTTTATAACTATAATATATGAAAGCTTTACACAACAACCAAAAGGCTTAGATAGAACTGATTTGCCAACACTCTTTTAGTGTTGGCTTCTAGAGCTATGTTTTGTAGAATTAAAAGATAAAAAAAAGAAAATAAAAGGGGAAAATAACACAAAATTAACATGATTGGGCAATGTGTATACATCCACATACTAGTAATAGAAGATAATTACTAGTAATAAGCATCATGAGGGCTGTTTATTTCACATATTCGAACAACTATTTATATTTAAATCTTTAGAATTCTTTGGATATGTATTCGTTTTCTCTAAAATTCAAATCAAATAAATCATTTAAATTTAAGTTTTTAGAGTTCTACTCCCCCTTAAACTCTTTAGACTTAGTTACAGTAAAAGCTGAAGTTCTTTCTTCTATATTTAAGCAAAAAAAAATCATAACTTCTTCATTTGATATCCGATTGAAGCGATTCTTTTTTCATTGCTTTCATAACGAAGAAAGGAATAAAACAAGATCCATATTGTACATTTTTTTAAAATCATTAACATTAAGATTTTGTTAAATTTATTAAAAAAAAAAATTCTACTATCTATACAAACACAAATTTCAATTTTATACTCCATTCAGGTTAATGCTTTGAATGCACATCCAAATATCAATTCAGATAATAAATTAAATTATTAATTTAAATCACACAACTCAAATCAAAATAATACAAATCAATATA
>CAMOHE010049332.1:0-49366 GCA_946598075.1 Artocarpus hirsutus
GCACTTCCAATACTAGTACCTTCCCTAGTTATCTAAACGAGACGCAATTCGTGCAAGCGAAAATGGATCCATTGTCTCAAAGCCTCACTAATAGTGCTAGTTGCCCGGATAATTCTTTGAACAATATTTGGCAAGCTAGTGTTGGAGAACAAGCTTTGTTCACTCCTGCGGAGAGCTATGTTGCCGTGGCAAGCACAAATGACTATCCAGATTCGACTAGGTCGGCATCGATTTTCAATTCTTTGCCGCAAGACCAGGATTACGTTTCGTGTAATGTTCGGAATAACATCACGAATATGAGCTTCAGTTCGCTTCTATCAACACCTTCGTCTAGCCCAAATACCTTAAACAATTCTCCATCAACTACTTATGTGAATAGCAACAACACCACAACTCATGAAGACGAGAGGGATAGTTTCTGCAGCAATATGTTTTTGTACAATGATTTAGTGCATTACGCCTTAAACGGCAATGAATTTGTGTAAGCATACTACGGTGTGCAGAATGCGCGCAGCATGATCAGCACTCATTTTAAAGTTTATTGTTTTTCTTTTTCTTTTTCTTTTTCTTTTTTCTTATTGATTATATGACAATCCAACTTAGTGATTTTGATAATCAGTAACATATGCTACAAAATCTCATGCATACAAGTCTAATTTTCTCCATCTATGTTAAATATGTGACATCTATTTATTTATTTATATATGTCAATAATACACACACAAGAAATAGGACTTCTGTTTCTTTTCAATCCGAGTAAGGAAATTGAACAGAAAGACTATAGAAAAAGTGCAGTAGTCTTGAAAGCGAACCAAATGTACTGAAAATTTACAAATCACAAAAAAAAAAAAAAAAAAAAAAAAAAAGAAGAAGAAGAAAATTTAATGAGAATTTTTCACTGAAAACAAGTTATTGAAGTTACGTTTACGTTTAAATTACCACTAGATCTTGTCGTTCAAGGGTTGACTTGTTTTCCAGCGAGCAGACAACAGAACTGTTAATCCAGCCAAGCTCTCTAGCTACCACATTGATCGTCCCTCAGCCTGCCACAAAGTGATGTTTCACGTGGAAATATATATTAAAATCACCTTTTTCTTCTTCCATTGATATTTGATACTGGTTTCGATCTCTACTCTTTTTTTTTTAGTTTTTAAATTAACAATTTAACATTATCCTCCTTTTTTTTTTTTTTTTTTTTTTTTCAGAAAACTCGATGTTGACAAGCTTATATTATTAGTGTTTGAAGCGGTACCGTCTATACTTGGGTCGTTTGTTTGCTTTCTCTCACAAAAATTTGAAATTTTTTGAATTTCAGAGGAAAAAAATACTAGCTAATTAACTAAAAATAGAATTACAAAATTGATCACATGACTCATTCAGACCTTTGTAATGTTGTTCTTTGAAGAATTCGGATCCTTATCAATACAATCATTTTTCTTGTTCTTGTTTTACTCCTTGATTGGAATTTTGTATGATTAGGCTTTAGTCCTATGATTGGTCTTTTTTTTTTTTGAAATTGTATTAGATTTTTTGTTGTTGAAATTGTTGTATTAGACTTTTATATATACACACACACTTATATATATATATAGACACACACATACATACATACACACACACACACACACGCACATATATATATATATATATATATATATATGTATAGCAGATACATGTTCCATCTTGGGAATGTTAATTTGGATTTTACAGTCTCCGCCTCTTTTTGGGTTTGGCATATATGCACATCCTAAGCATATTGCCTTGTAGGCCTTAGCGCTTAGGTCCATTAATGTTGCCGAGGAATAATGTTTGGCCCCTTCTTGCTCATTCCACGTGGAAGACTATAGCGCTAAAGCGCAAAACTTTCAAGCTTCTCTAATGACATACGGTTGATCTTTTAACAGGAATATCTTTTGTTTGCTACTTGATAGCAGTGTCACCTCATTTTTGGTGTGAATTTCGGTAACTTTTAGAAAAATTACATCATTTGATCAATAACAAGGAATCAATAACGGCATGTTTTTCACGTGAAGTTTGTAGTCGCTTTATTAGCAAGAAAAACTTCTTGTTGGTTTAAGGTGTTTGGCAAGTTTGATTAGAACTAACTTTTTTATTGCCAAATAATGTAAAGTTTTCACATGCTACAGTAAAAAGAAAAAAGTTGCTATACTGTAAAGCTCTCACATGCTACAACTTTTTAAACTAAAAAGTTAGTTCTAACTATTGTTATCGAACATTTTTTGGATAGATAGCACTAGAAAAATCAAGGTTAGAGAAAGGGATGAGCATTTTGGTTAGAGGGTCATAATTTGGTCATTGAATTTCATCTTTATGGTCCCCATCAGATGCCTAGTTCAGAAGTGAGGTTAGTGCCATCGGTGGAGGAAGAGGGCCGCCCTATTGGAGCTAAGGATGGGGCTATCTTACTGTTTGCATGTGTTTTGCAACGGTTAAATTTGTTTCCTTGTGGTTTCTTGTGTGATCTTAGTGCTATAGGTTTTTCGAAATTGATTGACTAGATAATTTTATAGTCATTTATTGAAGAGAATATGAGTGCCCGTCCGGTTGATTGGTTTGAACGAAAAGTTTGAACGAAAATTTAAATTTTTATAAAAAAAATACTATAGAAAATGGTTTGAATTATGATTCAAACCTACAAACCGAATGAGATGTGAGTCATATATATATATGTTTGATTTTTGGTGTATTTTTTTAGTATCTTTCATTTGTGCAACTTGGTTGGTGCATATTATTTTTCTTTTCTTTTTTTGAGCATTTTAATCGAATTTATTAATAGAACTAGTTGTCTGTCAGTGTCTTGTGTGTGGATTGTTATTTATACTTTTTTTGGAACATATTTCCCCTTCAAAAAAATTTTTTAAAAAAACTTTTAGTCAATAAGGACATGGTTTTCATGCGAAGTTTGCTGTTGCTTCACTAATAGTTTGACATTAAAACGATGCACAAAAGATTACCACGTTGACCAAAGTCAGATTGGTGGTTTTGTTTATATACTATGTTAATTTCAAAGGTCTTAACAAGGCAAGCGTTTAGACTTCTTACATACACCTGGTTCATTGATTGATAGGGTCCTCAAAGCATGATATTTTGATAGAAGTGATATACTTAAAACTACCAAGGGGTACTATCCTTCATTGACTTGGTAAAGCATAATTTGGGGGAAAGAACTTTTTGTAAGAGGATTGAGGTGGAGTGTTGGCAATGGCGCTTCAATATCTGTTTTCAAGGATCTATGGATTCCAAAGAACAACTACTTTTGTTCTATTTATAGTTATTTAGGGCACGTTTATTTTACATCAAAAGAAAAGGAAAAAAAAAAAGATTTTTTTTTCTTTTAAATAATGTGTTTACTTATAAAATTAATAATAAGAGTTGGGGGTCCCACATAATATAGAAAATAAGAAAAAGAATTGCAAATCGTTTCATATCCCTTAATATTGATTTCCTATCAAAGAGAATAAATACTGTATTTATTTAGAAATCCAAATTCAAATGTTATTATTTAATGGTTATTAGTTATGTAAAAAAGATGTTTTAGTAATTACATTAAATAAGATCCTTATTCTTAAGTAAGTAAAAAAAGAATGTGATTGTTTCCTATTATAGTATCAAATAGATAAGTAAACAGTAGAAAGGAAATGAATAATCTCTAATATTATTATTTTACTTTTCTTTACAATCCTATTACTTTTTCATTACATTCCTTTACGGTTTGATAAACATGTCATTAAATGATAAAAGTCTAAGTTTTTGATTTCATATCACCGCCAAGAGTTTGGAATATACAGAATTGTATCTCTCTATTCCACTTGGTCATTTTGCTCATGAGGACAAATTGATTTGGCACAATCATCAAAAAGGTATGTTTACTGTCAAATCTGCTTATTGGCTTGCTATTTCTATGGAAGATCGGCCTTCATCTTCAAGTACTTCTCTAAAGAACACTTGGTGGAAGAAAATATGACACTTGAATTTGCCTCCAGAAGTAAAGTTTTTCTAGAGAGCTTATAATAATGCTTTGTCATCGGTTGCAAATCTATTGAAAATGAAAGTTCTTTCCCCTTAGCATTCCTTGTTGCAAGTTATTTCCTAAAACAGTTCAGTGAATTTGCACCAGTTTGAAATGTTGCTGGCTTTTCATTACAACATTTGAAAGGATACAAATATGTCTTTCTAGGACCCTGTCAGCCATGTTGGTAATATTTACAGCGAGAGGAACTTTGAAATTCTTTTATTTGCTTGCTTTGGTCATCAATCTAGAATTTACAAAATAATATGATGCTTAATTGGTTTACCAGACAAGTGTCACATATACTGTTAACGGTAGAATTTCGTCAATAATAAACCTCACGAATCACTCTCGATATTTGCAAATAAAGTAAAGAAATTAGATATAAAAAAATAGAGAACACAGGGAATTATAATGGTTCACTCTTCAAGCTACGTCCACTTTATAGGTTTTTTTACTATTTTCTTTAAGTAAACACGATAATATGGGAGTCAAAAGCCTTTTTCACTGAGGTCTGAACTCCTATTTATAAGTACAAATTTTTTATATACTAATTAATAAAAATAATAAATAAAATCTATATAAAGCAAAAAATATTCCCTTTCTAGATTTTATTCCCACTATCTCCGTGTTTGACTTCCCTATATCGTGCATGAAAAGTCCAATCTCCTTAATTATAGGAAATTTAATTACCCATTTGGCAATGCAAGTCCATGTTTCTAAGTTCAATAAACCTAGACATCTCATTATCTCGACTCCTAACTCCCTCGAGTTCATGTTGACTTTTGATGAGGACTCGGCTATGGCTTTTCTTGATTTTGGATTTGTGCCTTGGGTTACCGAGATCGCCCACAACAATTGCCTCGCCCCCTCCAGCGTGGAGTAACTTTTGAAGTTACTTCGTGCTTCTGAGATCGAACTTTTAACATGCCTCCTGCCATCTAGGAGTCGAGCTTCTCCTAGCTTTGGGATTGCTTATTAAAGAAGCCTTTGTTTGCTTGCCTATCGTTTCAAATCCTTGGGTAGCCAAACAATCACGTCAACTGTTGCAACTGTCGCTTCATTGTGTCAGACGTCGCTTCAACTTCAGTAAATTTTGATCTAAGTCATTAGATCATCTTTAGGTTTTCTTGCCTAAAATCCTGATCGTTGGATGATGACCATTGGTTGCCTTTATTCTTAATCATTGGATTGATGGTTTTTTGATCTAACGTTCAAATATTCTCTCTTAAAGAAGCATATATGTGAGTTTCAAAGTTCATTCTTCTCCATTTCTTCTTCGAAACTTTGCCAAAGCCTTATCAAAAACTCCTTAAAAGCTTCCATCACAACCTTTTCAAGCTCTCAATCCATCACTTTCAGTTTGGGTCTGCAAATTTTATGCGCTCTTTTTCCCTTTCAAAGAAAGGCCTTCAATATCAAGAATTGCTTTATCAAGCTTCTCTAAACAATAAGTCCTCATTTCCCTTCATTCCTCTTTTAATTTCCTTTGTACCTTTGATTTAAAGATTTTCTTTCTAGAACATTTTAGTACATAGAAACATGCTTAAGAATGAGAAAACTTACCTATTTCTATAGTTTAAGAGCATTTTATGCATTTTAGGCAATCCGAGAAGTGCGTTCTTCATTTATGGGATTTTTGGTTAAGCCGTCCATCTTATGCATAGGTGCATATAGGTTGACCGTTTGGCTCGTATATTATGTTTGAGTCAGTCAAGAACTTAAAGTTGTTAGGTCGGCCTCTTGATATAGGATAACTTTTTTACTTTCTTTTTCTTTTATTTAACTAGATCATGTCGTCTCTTAGTGGTCTTCGAGAGGTCGAGTCTTCCTCAAGGGTCCATCCTGACATTACCGAAGTTGCCGAGACTTCACAACGAGGCAACAACCTAATCCCTAAAGATGATCCCATTTTTAGGGACATAGATGACTTTGGTATTTACTACAAGAAAAACTGCATTTAACGACATGTAGTTTTTTAATTTTGTTAAAAAGTACATACAACGACATCTCCAACAAATATGCCGTTAATGACATTTGAAACAATAATTGATGACATCTATATAGGCGTTGTATTAAAGGTTTTCTTTTAACGATAATAGTTTAGTGTCGTTAAATTATTTAACGACAAGTAGGAGATGTCGTCAAAGTCTTGGAAATTCTACGACACCCCTTATAGAAGACATCTTGACCAATGTCGTCTATAAGGGTGTCGTAGAACCTCCAAGACTTTGACGACATCTCCTACTTGTTGTTAAATAATTTAACGACATTAAACTATTGTTGTTAAAAGGAGACCTTTAACACGATGTCTATATAGATGTCGTTAACTATTGTTTCAAATGTTATTAACGATATGTTTGTTGGAGATGTCGTTATATGTACTTTTCAACGACATTCAAAAACTACATGTTGTAAATAATATGTCATTAAATGTAGTTTTTCTTGTAATGATTGTCCCCTCAATGGATGGTATAGATGAATTATTCTATGGTGTTCCCATTCCCATCTCAGTTGCGATTTTGGATCCCAGATACCCTCATTTGCTCACTAGCGACCCTAAATATCAAAGGGAGGAATCCTACAGGGTAGCAACACCAGCAAAGGTGCCATTGGTTGCATTAAGTGGATATGTACTTGTGGGAAAAAAACAACAAATACAAAGTCCGCATGTCGATCCCACAACATCCACAAAGTATTTATGGAAAGCTAGATCGACAAACACTACGAAGTTTTTTTTTTTTTTAAATCGAAACATGGAGGCCTATGGTCATTTTGTAATAATTTTTGGAACATAATATAACATGCATTTTCTTTTCATGCTTGTTTCTCAATATCCACGAAGTAGACGTTAAGCAATTGCAAGGTTATGAACAAGTAAATTTCTTTAAAATTTACCAAGGCTTAAGTTAAAGGGATAGACTTATTGGGGCCTCTAGTCTCACGTGTCTCTTGCCTCCATGTCAAGTAGAGTTTTTAACTCTACCTTTGACATCCAGTTCTTTTAAAATTTGTCAACAAAAAACAGTAATAAAATGGACAATAATTGTAGAAGAAATAACATCTTTGGAGTTTTAATCATTAACATTCAAAGTCGACAATCTCAAAAACAAACATAGATAAAGCAGACAAATATTGCTGACAATAAGGGCGTAAATGCTGGATGTTACACAAATGCCCTATATGTTGCCCTGTTATCGATTCCAGCACATATATTCCTGACCTTATTATATCTCAAACCCTATAAGGCCCTTCCTAGTTTAGACCACGGGGACTAGTATTCCCTAGTTTTGTACTTGAGGTCACCCTCTTAAGTACTAAATCACCTACAACAAACCTCTTTTCTTAGAACTTCTAGCTGTAATTTCGCTCTGTTCTCTATTGATAAGAGGCGAGACATATTTGGGATTCTATCCTTCGTTCCTCAAATAGGTCAGACTCTATATCCATAAATCGTGCATTTGCCTCTTTATTATATGTAACCACTCAACTGGTGCATGGGTGTGATCATCTCCACTGGCAAGACAACTTGGACACCATAAGTCAAAGAGAATGGAGTCTCACCCTCAGTTGTTCTGCTTGTCGTTCTATATGCCAACAACACCTTAGGTAATTCCTCAGCCTACCTTCCCTTTGGGTAGATGATTCTTGAAGATATGCTTTATGATCTTATTAGCAACTTCAACCTGACCATTCGACTGCAAGTAGATGATAGCCGAGAAATTCTAGTGTATGCCAAGATCATCATATGATTTCCTTGTCTTGGCATTATCAAATTGTTTGCCATTGTCGGAGACAAGTGAATATAGGACACCAAAGTGGCAAATGATATGAGACCAGATAAAACTACTACAGTTGGCCTCTGTGATCATGGTAAATGCCTTTGCCTCTGCCTACTTCATGCAATAATTGACCCACTATGGTGAACTTAAAGCCCCCGAGCACTATGATAAATGGACCATTATATTGATTCTCCATTTTGCAAAGTGCCAAGGGCTTAAGATTGATGTCAGATTTTCAGGGTAAGATCTTAGTAACGTGGCATGAAGCTGGCATTTATCATACTTGCAGTATAAATTTGCTACAAATCACCTCATCAATCATTGTATTACTTTTTTTGATAGAAATTGACATATAAATTTCACACGGATCATAAATCAATAATATGAATAATTAATTTTATGTATTTTGACCCAAATATATTGTGATTATGATTTTTGATCGAATTTTATTTAGAAAGTTTTGAATTAACTTTTAAATATAAATTTGGATTAACATTAATAAAAAAAACTTGTTATGCTCTTAATTAATGATCCATGTAAAAATCACACGTCAATTTATGTCAAAAACTTAACACAATTATCAATTGGGGAAAGGGTTGATTTGCAACTAATTTGTAAGTTTATGGAACAAATTGTAAAAAACGATAAATTTAGGAATACTGGTGTGTAAAACAACTGTAGTGTTTTTTGATTCGTTCAGTAAATTTTCATTACAACTTTCCGCTCTAGTGAATCTACAGCCGAGCTTCCTTCAAGCCAAGATCATTCATACATCGCTTCATCTAGAATATTTATGGAGTTCATAACGCCTTTTTTAAGGGTAGTTATTGAATTATTGTTGGAGACATTAAATTCAGAGGGAAAAAAAAAAGAAATTGAGGGTCACTTTATAAGAATAGTAAAATACTTCAGATTAATATAAATGTTTTTTTTATTTTTATTTTTACCATTAAGAATGTACATGTCATTACTTAATCATAAAATTTGGACAATATATCAATGGTACTACTAGTGTGAAATTTAAAAAAGCTTATAGACTACTAATATATTAGTTAAAAGTTTAAACATCAAAATATGACAATTAATATTCGTCTTGGTTAAAAAGAAAATTAACCCAAAAATAAAGTACCGAGGGGTTATTGGAGTTCATAAAGCAAAAACGACACGCCCTTTTCTCTAAGTTATGCTTTGAATCTTGGAGACGGGGGAAGTTTCTGAACCCAAAAGAACCACACAGTACACACACGTGTGTGAAAAATGTGTGACAAATATATATATTATATATATATATATATATATATATTTTTTTTTTTTTTTCTTATTTCAGTGCACTTCAAACAACGAAAGGCAAACGTTGGGCTTCCACTTGCCACCACAACAGGGGGATCCTCCCACAACTTCGCTCCTCGACACCACCTCAACCTCGTACGACGGTCCTTTTCCGGACCGCCGACAATGGTCTCTCTGTTTTTCAATTAACGAAAATGCGCCAACTGGGCATTTTTTAGAAAACTCCGATCGTTAATCCCAATCGCCATGTCGAGGTCACTTTCTTGCACAATTCTCTTGTTTGTTTTCTGGGTTTTCTTTATTTTTTTTTATTTGCGTATTTAGTTTTATTTTTGTTGGCTAGTTTCTTACAGGAGTGCCCTGTTTGAATCGTTGTTTTGGTGTTTTGTTGTTGAATAATAAGGAAAATAGAAGTGGACTTTTTTTTTTTCCCTGTGTGCATTTGGATTGTTTGGAAATGGGAATCAGAAATAGACTTGGGAAAATCGTTTGGTTTCTGAGTTCTGGGTCCAAATAATGTTGTGTTAGAGTATTCAATCCTCTTCGCAAGCAAACAGAGAAGTCTATTGAACTGGGTTTTGTTTTGCTTTGTGTTTTTCAGGTCTCATCTCTTACTTTTTACTTCTGAATGCATGTTCTTGCTTGGTTTTAATCCACCTTGTAGAAGAATCTATAGGTTTAGTGAAAAGGGAGGATTTTGAACACAAGTTTTTTTCTTTTGTTATGAGCAGAATGAGGAATTCTATGGTAGGTATGAAAAAAAACCCTTAATGAGTAATTGGTAGGATACAGTTTTAGGCTTTAAGATCACATTATAATTTTTTCAGATGGGACTTTAGGCAAAAAGGAAAAAAAAAAAAAAAGGTGGAGAAAGTATTATAGTTTAACTTGATGAAATTCTAACAGTTCAAAATTGTGCCTAATAAATAGTATTTTTTTTTTCCTGGCTATTTACCAACGAATTCTCGAAGAAAAATTGAAAACAAGACTGTTTAAAATTTGCTGTCAAAGCAAGTTTCACCTGATGTTTTGTTTCCCATTATGAGATGAGAATAGCTTTCACATTCTTTCTCCTTTCCAAGCATATAGATATGAAATCTGCTTGATTTTCGTAACCTAATAATTTCAGCTTCTTGTGATTGATGTGTATGTTTCTCTCTTCTCCTGAGTCCGTTATGTTTTTGTAAAGAGAAATTGTTTTTCTGCTTATTTCTCAGGTTTATGGGAAGTGGAAATGTCAGGAAGGTTGCACTATCCCTTCTCCGAAGCCCAAATCTGAGATGCTTAGAAGTGAATAGTAATCGGGTATATGATAAAGTTGGTGCAATTAGTTCCCTTGGCAGATTGTTTTTGTACTACAAACCTTTTTTGAGAGAATATTCTCTGTATAAAGCCAACAATGATGTGTTAAATAGTAGCGGCTTTTGGATTTTTCATGGTCTTGCAACTAGTAATAGAATTTCTCACCATGCACAAATCGCCTGGAAGAGACTTTCACAACTATGTTCATATGGTGGTCCAGCTTTGTCGCCAATAGGTAGGATTGCTTGTGCGGTGAGCTTGGCTTTGACTCGTTCAAATCTTGTAGGCCCTGGTATAATTGCCTTTGTAGTTGGAGAGTTTGCTTTAATGCAAAGATCGTGGGCAGAAGCAGAACAAATTCCTACAAGGGGTACTCCTTATCTCCATTCTCAAGATGGACATGTATATTTAACCTCATATTTGTTTTCACTCCTGGAATTTTTTATCTTGTTTATCAGAGCGATTTATCTGGTGCTTTTGTTCTTGCCTTGCATTGCTATGGCACCTTTCGTCGAATCTCTTGGCATTCAGTACAGGAAAATATGGCTTTCTCTTGTACATAGTACACTGGAGAAGGCAGGCCCTGCGTTCATTAAATGGGGTCAGTGGGCTGCAACAAGACCGGATCTCTTCCCAAGAGATTTGTGCAGTGAGCTCGCTAAGCTTCACACAAAAGCACCAGCTCATAGTTTCTCGTTCTCCAAGAAAAGTATTGAAAGCGCATTTGGTCGCAAGCTGCCTGAGATTTTCGAAAACTTTGAAGAGCAACCTGTGGCATCAGGAAGTGTTGCCCAAGTTCACCAAGCGACATTGAAATATAGGTATCCTGGTCAACAGATTAAGCCTGTCGTAGTTGCTGTAAAGGTTCGACACCCAGGGGTTGGTGAAGCAATTAGAAGGGACTTTGCAATTATTAATTGTGTGGCCAAAATCTCAAAATATATCCCCGCTTTGAATTGGTTGAGATTAGATGAAAGCATACAACAGTTTGCTGTTTTCATGATGTCTCAAGTTGATCTATCAAGGGAAGCTGCCCATTTAAGTCGCTTTATCTACAACTTTCGTAGATGGAAGGATGTTTCATTCCCTAAGCCTTTGTACCCTCTGGTTCATCCTTCTGTTTTGGTGGAAACTTACGAGCAAGGGGAAAGTGTTATGCACTACGTTGATGAGCTCGAAGGACACAAGCAGATTAAAACTTCCCTCGCTCATATTGGAAGCCATGCTCTTTTAAAAATGCTCTTGGTAAGTGTCTTTGTCAATGTCCTTTTCATTTTCTTTGTCATATACCTTGTTTTATTACATTCATGAATTTTCTATGGTTGTACTTTTCTGTATGTTTGTAATTGTATTATGTGTTTCGATGTTCATAGCATTCTCCGCCCATGCACCCGTAGAACCTATTTCAGGAGGTTCGTAATTCTTGAATTAGTTATGCTGGTGATTGAATAAAAGAGATTTCTGGGCTCAGGGGACTGGATTAATCTATTCTGAGTGTTCATGGCTGAATGTTGATTTCATGGTTGTTATTTGATAAAATTTTTATGTTTCTTCTTTTATCTAGTCAGTTATATCGTATCAATTCTTATTTTTAGCGGTTGACTGTATTTATCTGAAGAGAGGAATATGATTTTTCAGGTAGATAATTTCGTTCACGCAGACATGCATCCTGGGAATATTCTTGTGCGAGTAACAAATGGCAAATCATCACCTGAGCGGCTTTTCAAATCCAAGCCTCATGTCATTTTCCTTGATGTAGGCATGACTGCTGAACTTTCAAAGAGAGATCAAGTGAATTTACTAGAATTCTTTAAGGCTGTTGCTCTTCAAGATGGTCGAACTGCTGCTGAGTGCACACTTAGATTGTCTAAGCGGCAGAATTGCCCAAATCCAGGGGCTTTTATTGAGGTAATGCATTTGTTACCTAGCTTCTGTGGCAGCAGTAATATATTAGTCTTTGATATGAAAAACTTAAAGGCTACCACACACCACCTTTTGTTAGTGCTGTGAAATTTTTGATGTATCTTGAAAGTCTAACATGAATTTCCTTTATAATTTTTCATGCATATATACTTTTTCCACATTGTTCTGGATTCTTTGTTTTAACACTTCAAGGCTAAATCCATTTTTTTTTTGTTATTTTCTTACATAGATTAATATATTTGTTGCTCTAGTAGCTACTAAGATTTTTAATATAAAATGGGCTTGACATCTTTACCATACAATTTGGTTCCATTTGGACTGTACTCTCAATGAGAGTGGTTTTTTTGATATCTGAGGATGTAAGGCACTGCTTAAATACTTCATTCTCTTCACAGTTTTTTGTCTTGATAAGTATTGTAATAAGTAGTGCTAATATTTATATTCTGGTCCTATGTGATGAAATTACCGACTCCAAGCAAGAGCTTTGTTACCAGACAGATTGTTTCGTTGTCTATGTGCGCGCATGCTATGATCCAAAATTTGCATGCATGAATTCCTTGCATTTAGGATCAGCAGATACTGTTTTTCATATCTGAGTCCTCAGAATATGACCTTAACCTTGCTTGTAAGTTTACTGGTGGGCTAATAATTGGCGCTTAAACATGTTAGAATTGAACCCAATCTTTGATTTGTAGAAGATCGCGTGTGTGCACATGTTTTTTTTTTAAGATCAGGAACTATTGCTGTGTAATTTTTTCCCCATCTTAGTCAATAAAGGGCATACTGTATTACTATGGATATTAGAGCGTGCCCTCTTTTTTATATCAAGCAATGACCCGATGAAGGTAATTGGCTGCAGGAAGTGGAAAAATCCTTCAAGTATTGGGACTCGCGACAAGGTGAAGTTGTGAGTGCCGCTGACCGCATGAAGCAATTGCTCGAGCAAGTTAGACGACATAAAGTCAACATTGATGGTAACGTTTGCACCGTGATGGTCACCACTTTGGTTCTTGAGGTAAGCAGTGGCTTTTAATTTTCTCCATAGTCCTCCAATTGGTCAATCACTTTGCACATACGCAGACCTAATATTTGATCTATGGTACACGAAACCCGCTATAAGAATCAATACCCCCTGCAAAAAGAAGACACCCACCTCATTCTGCTTTGAACATTTAGGCTACATGTCAGTAGTTTTTAATCTCATTGCTGATATGCATTTTTGTTGTTATTTTCTCACAGCAAGTGTGTTTTCAATTCAAGGAATGAGGAATCTGCAGTTATTTTTAAGATATGATTTCTGGAATTTTTTTACTATTGCCTGATTGCGTGAAAGTGAGTTGCGTTTTAAGGAAACAATCAGCCACGTCTGTTTGAATTACGTAGAATACGAACTGCTCTTCACGGTGGGAGAAACCCAAATTTCAGTCAGACATTTTTGTCACATTCATGCTTGGAAATGGGATTTTAAAAATACCTTGCAACAACTAATAAAGTTTTTTAACATTTCAGTCAAGCACAAATATGCTGGTTTAGTTGTTAACTTGGTTTTTCTTAATTTTTTTCGTCACAAATTCTTGCTCGGTTTTGCTGATTTTTTCCCCTTCTTCCTAGGGGTGGCAGCAGAAACTTGATCCAGAGTATGATGTGATGCACACTTTGAGAACATTGCTATTTAAGGTTGATTGGGCAGAATCTTTCTTTTACACCATCGAAGGACTCATGGCGCCATAAAAGGTGCTGTGATCTCTCTCTTTCGTTTTCTCTCACTCGAAAAAAGTTTTGACAATAACAGTCTGATTATGTGATGATAAAGAGAAGGATACATACATGAATAATGAGGCTAACTTCTGTCTTACTTACAAATGAATTTTGATGTTTTCTTTGTCCTATTAATAAAACCTCTTCAATTGTGATAATAATTTATCTATTTTATCATTTTTTAAATAGACTTCTTACCGTTAGATTGTGCCTGAACAACGTAAAGCAAGAGATCCAAAATGAGGAAAAATCTTTCCAATGGCATTTTCTTCGTTAGTGTTCATTTGGTTTTATGCAGATTTTTTTTTCCCATAAAAGAAAATGGTTTGTTGATTTTGTGTGCTCTTGACATTCCACTATCCCATTAGCAACCACAATAATTCATGTTCATGTTGTACAAACAACTGCTATCAGTGTGGCATCACTGATTTGAGAAAATGACTCCGTCTTGATTTATTGGTTTTTTATATACTCGAGATATTTGGTTACCGGAGGTCCAGAAATTTAAAAAGGAACACATTATTACAATATAGAGTCTAACGATTCTACTTACATAGCCTTTACTTAACTATTTAATCTTGAACCTAAACATGCTTTAACGAAGAGTACTTAAATGTTTGTGGAATTTTTTTTTTTCTAACATAATGATGATGATTTCTTAAAATATTTTGTTTAAAGAAATAATAATTATTTCTTAAGACTTGATTCTTTAAATCCAACATAATAATAATTTCTTAAACCGTAATAATCACAGTTTCATAAAACTTTTCTTTTTAAAACATTACTTAATTTAAATTAAAATCTTTTAAAACAATTCTAAATTAAATATCATTATGAATTCTTATTTCAAATACATTGTACAAATTTTCTTCAATTAATCATTATAACTTTCTTATTTGAAATTTCATATATTTGTTGCATGAGTTGCTGCAACATTAAGTCATAAAATTCTCTAGACTAAGGTTGTAGGACAACCTCGGTTTTCAAGACATATCTACGTAGTTTCATTTACTTATTTATATATTGAAAATTTCGTAAAATAAAAATGCAAAAATACTTTTGCACAAGCGGTATTTACTCTCATCTTTACCATTCGTCCGTTGCTTGCCACAGTCTATCAACTATTATTGACAGGTTTTTTTACTTATAATATGAACATAACTGAATGAACTTTCGCTCATTAAGTAAAAAGTTAAACTCGCAAAACATAAATGAAAAACATTTGATAAAAACTGCATGAATATTTTATGCTTGTTTATGGAGTTATTTTTTGTTTAATTATGTAAGCATTATCTTTTCGTATTGAATGGGCCTGTGTATTCGTACTAGTTGTGTGCAATTCTTGGGATGTTAGGGTTCACGAGATCTCCAACAAGATCGAGATCATAAACTGAATTGAACTAAATACAATGCCTCCTTGTAGGTCAAGAGGTTGGGAAGACAACTTTTCGATTTTGAACTTTCGGTCAACAATTTACCAACGTTGACCACTGTTGACCATCTTTGACTACCGTTGATCAGCGTTGACCAGACTCTATTGGTAGCTAAGCTCAAACCTACCCTCTAAAACGACTCTTTTGAGTCCATTGGTGCAGTCAATTTCGGTCAATTCAGCCTCCAACATAGCATATCTGGCTTGTCAATTTTTAAAAATCCAACAGCTCCATTTTTGAATTTTAGGCGGTGGATGAAATTGATGGATAGGTTTTGCTACATGTTCATCTTTGAGCCTTTTGGTACTAAAGGTGTAAAAAATAGAGGTTAGGAAGATGTTTGTCGGGAACTGCAGTTGTGGTAGGAAATTTAGCTTTGACGACCATTTTTCGGTGAGAACCGAGGTGCAAGAATGGTCTAGTTTTGTTGATTTCGTCGCACTGAGTGCGTAAAGAGCAAGATTGCCTCAATTAGATGCAAGACGCAAAAGTTATGGCGGCTATGGGTGGAGTGGATGTGTGGGATATATATAAAAGGGTTTCGATGTCTAACACCCGTAACTATTTTGTTTGATGTCCAATTGAGGCAATCTTGGTCTCTATAGACTCAATGCGACGAGAGGAACAAAAATAGACCGGTCTTGCGACTCGAATCTCACCAGAAAATGGTCGTCGAAGTTGAATTTTAGGCCAATGCTGCGGCAAACTCTGATGAACGTATTCCTGGTCGTTGTTTTTGACACCTTTGGTACCAAATGCTCAACGACGAATGGGTAGCAAAACGATCCATCAATTTTCATCGATCCATTGCTAGAAAGTCAAAAATCGAAGTGTTGTATTTTCCAAAATTGACGAGTTAAATCTGCCTTGTTGGAGACTGAGTTGACCAAAATTGCATGTGCCATTGGATTCAGAATGGTCGATTTAGGGGGCCAAGTTCGAGTTTAGCTACCAACAAAGTAAACACTGGTCAAGGATCAATAGTTATAAAAAAAGTCGATCAATCGTTGACAAAAAATTAAAAATAAAAAATTTGCCTTCCTAACCTCTGATCTACAACTTGAGACTAGTTCCTGACTCTTTTTAACATTCCTAGAGCAACAATGCCCCAATCCGTTAGAAATCATCCAATATTGGTTGCACATAGATCGAGATGAGGCAGACCAAGTAACGGAGCTCAAAATGACATGTCTAGCTATAAGCAATCTCTAAGAAATGTTCCTAGCCATTCACGGTTGCTCTAGGACCATTATCAAGGATGGTTCCTAGACCATAAGACTGATGTGATACAACTGTAATTGCTTAGCCTAGAATCTTAATAAGTAGGAATTTCGCCAACAACATGAACAATTTCAAAATAAAATATTTTACATGTTTTCATAAAAATTATAGAATGTATAATCATTGATATGTTATGCCATGATATGTTGTCATGTCATGGCATAACCATGCCATGTATGACACGTCGTGATATGATATGTTAAATTGTTATGATTATTATTTGCTATCTTTATGTCATGCCATGTCTTGTTATGTTACGACTATGTCATGAGCAGTTTGTGATGTAAGCAGTGCTGCTTACTCACTTTAAGTGAAGCATGTTTATGATTTGTGATGCTATATAGTAACATATCATGCTGCATATATACAATAAGATAAGTGAAACAAATAAGACAAATTAAGAGTGTTGTACTAAACTCTCTACCTATGGGGAGGCATTATGCTAAGTTCAATTCAGTTTATGATCTCAATCTTATTGAGGACCTCGCGAACCCTACCGTCTCGAACATTGCGCCTAAAAAGTATGATTACCCGGGCCTATTCAGTATGATAAGATAATGCTTACATAATTAAGCATAAAACAAGTGCGTAAACATGCATAAATTGTTCTTGCATGTTTTTATTAAATGTTTTTAAATTATGTTTTGCAAGTTTAACTTCTTACTTGCTAAGCAAAAGTTCATTCAATAGGTAAGAAACTTGTCTACAACAGTTGATGAGAGTGGATACCACTTACACAAAGGTATTTTCGCATTTTTTTTTACGAAATTATGTATGTATAAATAAGAAAATAAAACTATATAGATATGTCTTGAAAACCAAGGTTGTAAACCTACAACCTTAGTTTTTACAACCGTGGTTTAGATAATTTTAAGATTTAAAATGTTACAGCAACTCATACAAATATATGAAATTTCAAATACAAAATTATAACGATTAATTTAAGAAAAATATTTAAAATAAGAATTTATAATGACATTAAATCAAGAATTGTTTTAGAAGATTTTAATTCAGGAAAAATTTCATTTTAGTACCTTGTATTATATCAAAATTTGTTTGGTACTCTCTGTTTTGGAAAATTCTATGCCGGTACCTCGACCTCTTAGAAAATCTTTTTAAGTACCTCATAATCCTTTTTTGGGACACGAAAAGACAATTTATCCTTTTATAAAATATTATCAATTAATCGAAATTTGAGTAAAAAATTTGTTATGTCTGCATCCAAACACCCAAATACCTAGACCCTTAACAAAAGACCCTTTTTAGAAAATTTTTTCTTACTCAAAATTGGTTAACTGATTATATTTTATAAAAAAGAAAATTTTGTTTTTTTGTCCCAAAAAAAGGCTCTAAGTCACTAAACAAAGATGTTCTAAAAGATCGATATGCCAACCTCAAATTTTCCAAAACAGAAAGTAATAAACTCATATTTCGATATAATACATGGTACTAAAATGTAATTTTTCTTTTAATTTAAATTACGAAACATTTTAAAAAGAAAAGTTTTATAAAATTATGATTATTACGGTTTAAGAAATTATTATTAGGTTGGATTTAAAGAATTAAGTTTTTTAAAATAGTTATTATTTTTTAAATGAAAAATTTTAAGAAATCATTATTATTAAATTAGAAAAAAATATTCTACTAAAATTTGAGTGCTTTACGTTAGAGTACGTCTAAGATCAAGATTATATAGTTATGGAACGACAATGTAAGTAGGGTCATTATAGAAGATTCCTAATCTTGAACTGAATGCTTACAATTTCTTGTGGTTTTTACAGAAACTTGAACTTACTAACTCTAAGCTTATACTTTTTTATGAACCTAATGGCATTATGGAAAATCCTTAATTAATTTTACTTATTAATTATTGGATTAAGGAATTTTCCGGACGTTACATAGAGCATTTTATATCTCAAAGAAAAACACATTTTCCTCCCGATATTGTATTCTGCCTCGTGCAATGAGGCGACACATCTCTACTGGCGCTTGAAGGTACATATATATTGAAAACCAAATGCCAGCTTCTTTGAAAAGGAAAACAAAAACGAAAACGAAACCCAGAAACTCAGAGGACTTGAAGTGCAGGGCAGTCTTACAACAGAAACCAAACTTGCAGGTGCTTCATCAAGTCTAATTTTCTGAGCTTGTAGACGTCATAAAGCTCCCGTTTGGTTTTGGTGACCGCGGAGCATGCTGAACTTTTCAGTAATTTTGGCCTCCATCTGGTTGCATGCTTGGCACAAATTGTGTCCGCATGTTAGAAAACTTGAGGTTCTTTAGGTGCCGGATGAGTAGCCTCTCTTAGAAGCGAGCTGCTGCACACCCCCACCCCCCAGCCCCGCACCCCCCCCAAAACCACAACACAACACTGCCTGTTTATTTTTATAACACTTAGTCCACCCAACTTTCTGAGTTCAAGCAGCTTGAGTTTTGGAAAAACACCTTCCTCAAAGTGCAGTTCCCTCGTATGCCTGGAAGAGCCAAAGGAACACCGATTATGGTAAATTGTTGAGGCCTTTCAATGGATTACAATCAATCTTGGGAAACCCTATGTCAAGACCTTCAGATGAAGCTTCGGGGTCCAATTTGGCAACTTCAGTAATCGCCCCATCAAGGCTAAGCATGTAAGAAATGAGGTGGAGATTACCCTTTTGTTTTTTAATGTACCCTCAAAAAAAAAGTAAACACAGATAAATAAATAAATGATCTTTAATTTTTTTACTTCTCTTTTCTTTCCAATTTTATTATTTGTCTCCTAAGGTTCATTTACCGTTTGGTAAATACAACCTTAATAGAGGTGCAAATATTGCTTCCCGTCTCTTCAGCACATTTTGAGATGGCCGAAACGAGAACATTTCCATTTGCTTGCATATTTAAGGGTCCGTAAGCCCTCTAAACACTACGTTCCCTCTTTCATCTTTCTGTGTTGAATCCAAACTATTAAGGTGTTCGAAACAATGGTTTAAATCATTGGTTTCAACTGTGATAGCGTAAAACTCTCAAATACTATAGCAAAAAACTACAGTGTAAAGCCCTCACATGATATAGTTCTCAAACCCAAACTGGTGATTTTAACTACTCTTCTAAACACCCTATATAATTGATCAACAATTTACACTATATTAGTGTTCTATATTGTATTATTTTAAATAATATAATGTTTGATAATGGCTATAAATTGTATTATTTAATACAGACCTAATTGAGTTATCTAGTTTCTTTATTTCCTCAACGTAACTAAATGAATTAGAGTTTGTTCTCCAGCTTTCATCCTACTCTTCTTGCTTCTAAGCAAACTACTCCGAAGACAAAATATATTAAAGTTTAGGGGTGAATCAATGCTTTTGATATTAATTCAAGTATCATATATAATCTTAAATCAAACAAAAACCATTTCTTTTAAAAAGCAATACGTTTCAAAGTTTAAATGTGAATCTAGAGAAATATAAAAATTCAGAGGAACAAGTACCTTTTGAAGTGTAAGGGAGTGTTGACACAAGTAGCATAATTCAAGCAAGATTCGTAAAATTTATCCAAAAAGTAGATTTATGTAAGAGTTATTTTTATTTAAAAAAATATATACAATTTACATTAGTTTGTAAAACTGAATATTTAAGTTAAGTAGGAAAATCTTCCTTAATTTGCAGATATATATTGAATCCTCTTCCCAAGAAAAGAATGAAGAGGCATTTTTCTCTAGCACTCATCAAGGATTTTTGAGGTAGGAAGGAAATTCTAGTGGGTAAATCCACACAAATATAACAAAATATAGTCCTTCCAACAGTCAATAAAATATAGCATATCACACTGCACCAGCCACCATGGGGCTACAGTTTCATAATATTACAGAAACGCTGTACTTTCAACCATAGAAAACAAATCTAAAGCAGGGTTTTCTTATTACCAATGCGCTAAGGCGAGTGGTGCACACATATATATAAATATATATTTTTATATATATGTATTACATTATTCTTGATAATCAAATGGCCTGTGATGTTGCCATTTGATGATCACAACCACATTTTTATCTAAAATTAAGGTACCTACACATACAGAAGGGAAGAACACGTTTAGAGTACAACAACAAAGCAGCTTGGATAGTGAGCGGCAACCACCATTTATCGTCTTCAAGCCAAAAACAAAGGCTGATGGCTAATTTGAGAACCCCTGTTTTGTCCATTTTTCCCAAATCCTTGCCTTTTGTTCCTAAGAGCACCATGAAAAGCAATAGTAAATATGCACACGGGGATGCCTATAAAGTGATACTTGAGCAAATAAGAGACTTAGAATTGGCATTCATTAAATTAAACCAGTGGGAAGGATTTAAGCACAATCAAAATTCCAGTTTTATCAACTGCAAGTTGTTATCACCTAGTTTTTTCTTTTTTTTTTTAATTAGGAATAACAAGACAACATATCAAAAAGAGTAAATTACACTATTGCATCTGAATTATTCGCTTTTGACATAATGTATCTCGTAGTTTTAATTTTGGTAAAATGCACACTGAACTTAGAAATCATTAACAATTGAGGTCTAGTAGCTACTTTTAATTTCCATTTAATGCTCTTTTCTGTGTGTCGAGTATCAATTTTCTTTTTTGTTAAAACGATGAGCTCTATTCTAAGAAGACAGGTGTAAATCTCATGATCCGGATTGTCTATCCCTTTAACACTGGTTAGCTATTGGAGCTCAATTGCTAATGATTTACAACTTCAAGGTGCATTTTACCAAAAATAAAAATTCATGGTGTACTATGCAAAAAACGAATAATTTGGTAGTACAACGGTGCAATTTACCCTATCAAATACAAGGTTTAGTGAACGTTTGTAGTAAGATGAGGACTTCAGAAATGCCATGCTAGAAGGGTACTGTATAAGTAAAAGAAGCTGTATAATGGAATGATGTCGTAGCTAGGTGCTTTCCTTTATCCATTAATTATAAAAAGTCAATCTACTTATTTACCAAATTATAACAGTAAATGAAAAGAAAATAGCATGTGTACCTTTCATGATTCAAATCATGCTCAAGTGCTGTGCGCAGCAAATGTTCAAAGGATCAGACTCGCGGAGCTTCCTGAGAAATTGACCACTCATACTTCCATCTAGTTTCCGAAATGTGACAGAGGGGACATGCTCAACTATCCAATAATCTTGACCTTCATCTGGCTCCAAGCGACGGACAAATTCTTCAGGCATGTCATAAAATCTCAGAGTTCGGAGGTTGGGTAGGTGTTGGATGTCGGAAGGCACCTCCTTCAGCCAGCTACTATCCATTTCTAGCATCTCAAGACAGGGCAAAGCTCCTCTATCTATTTTTATGGCCTTTAGTCCGACTAGATACCTCAGACTAAGCAACTTGAGTTTCTTAAAACCGTCTTCTTCGAAATGCAATTCTTCTCCCTCATATGCACGAAAGAGGTAAAAGTCGCTGCAAATTAGGCAGCTTGTAGAGGAATTTTATCGGGTCATCGAACAACTTCGAATCCACTAATCTCAACTCCATGAGGTTATTAAGTTCTGAAATCCAAGCTGGCAACTTTGACAATGGTCCCCTTAGAAAGAGAAAGCGTAAGAGACACGGAGGAGATGAAATGGATTCTAAATCTCGGATTTCATCCTTATTGACCAAAAACAATTGTAAACGATCAAGGTGGTTCATCTTCTCAATGGAGGCGCAGAGAGCCTTTCCCGTTTCTGTAGTCAACCGTGTGATGCATAGCGATCTCAACTGTCTCAACTTCACTAAATCATTCATTATAGCACCAAGTCCTTCGTGTGCTTCAATTAGGTTTAGCGTTTGTAAGTCCTCCCAACTCCCAATAGCCCTTGGTATCTCAACTCCACAGTCATTATCTCCCGCGCCTACTCGAAAGGACAAAAAGTGTCTCATATATGGAAGATCGCTACTTTTGCATGGTAGCTCATGCACAAGGGTGTTTAGGAGATCTAATGTCTGTAAATTTTGCAGCTTACGTATAGACTTTGGAAGCATGTTTATTTTTGTACTTCTCAGACACAAGTATTTCAGGAAAAATAAATTTCCCACCTCTTTTGGGAGATTGCAAAGAGGAGCATATGAGAAATCCAAGACTCTCAAAAGCTTAAATTTTGGTTCAAACCATTGATATTAACCAACACTTCCAAACACCCTATGCATTTCGACGTTGGGCGTCACTGACACTAAGGACTAGATCGAAACTTTGGGAATGGCGGGTAGGAACCAGAGCAGCCCAAGGGTGATGACAAAATGAATGCTAGGTCTGCTTGCCAATGAAATTCTAGCATGGGGTTAAACATAATTGTTCATGCTTGAACTGCTGCATTTTGTTACTATGTTCTTTATCAAGTCAAAAAAAGAGGATATTCTTAACGCAAAAAAGAAACACAAACACACGTCAATGCATGGGCTTAGGCAACACGCGTATTCTTATTTATAATAATGACATACATATTAACTTGACATTTCAAGTTACAATATATCATTAGCACACATCACAATCAAAGCATAGAAACATCACAAATGAAAATTACAAATGAAAAGAGTTGGACTTTGACATAGTTGCCCATCATCATGCTGCAGCATGTCCCAAAGCTTGCGGTTCTGCTGGTATTTTTCTATCATTATTTTCAAAGGATTTCTCGTCTTTGGAAACAACCTTCTTTCGGTACTTATCATATAACCAGGTAGCGTTTGGTTGAGGCTCAAAATCATTTGCAAACAATTTCTCATCTCTGGAAACATCCTTCTTTCCAAACTTGTCATATAACCAGACTGTGTTTGGTTGTGGCTCAAAATCATTTGCGAACGATTTCTCATCTTTAGGAGCAGGCTTCTTTCCGTACTTGTCATACATCCAGACTCTGTTTGGTTGAGGCTCAAAATCGTTTGGAAACAATTTCTGATCTCTGGAAACAGCCGTCTTTCTGTGCTTGTCATAAAACAAGAGTGTGTTTAGTTGTGGCTCAAAATCGTTTGCAAACGATTTCTGATCTCTTGAAACAGCCTTCTTTCCGTGCTTGTCGTACAACAAGAGTGTGTTTAGTTGAGGCTCAAAATCGTTTGCAAACGATTTCTGATCTCTAGAAACAGCCTTCTTTCCGTGCTTGTCACACAACAAAGAGTGTGTTTAGTTGAGGCTCAAAATCGTTTGCAAACGATTCCTGATCTCTGGAAACAGCCTTCTTTCAGTGCTCAAAATCGTTTGCAAATGATTCCTGATATCTGGAAACAGCCTTCTTTTCGTGCTTGTCGTACAACGAGAGTGTGTTTAGTTGAGGCTCAAAATCGTTTGCAAACGATTCCTGATCTCTGGAAACAGCCTTCTTTCCGTGCTTGTCATACAACAAAAGTGTGTTTAGTTGAGGCTCAAAATCATTTGCAAATGATTTCTCATCTCTAAAAACAGCCTTCTTTCTATAGTTGTCATATAACCATGCTGTGTTTGGTTGAGGCTCAAAGTCGTTGGCAATTTCATTATTGTTAATAAGCTCACGAATTGCCTGTGGCATAGGCTGGTCCTCCATGACGTTTTCCCAGTGTTTCTCTAATGGATATCTTCTTGATTCTGTTGTACATGCAAAAATCTGAACATAAAGGAATAACGTCAATTACACTGGTTCTTATTGTGAAGCTTTGTCCAAGCTGCATATATATAGACATGAACGTATGACATTTCGTTTTTCTTTTTTTTATTTTTATTTTTTTTAATGTGGAGAAACTGGTATCTAACATAGCCCAGCTAGGTTGGCACTGATTATAATCCACATCCCATGCCAAGCTTCCAACTCAACATCATCATTAAAAATAAAAATAAAAAAAATTACAAAAAATGTCTAGGATAATTAAGGAACAATCATTTAGGACAAAGACATATCATCAAAAGAAAACCATACAAACTATATCATAAATGGGGGGAAGCATAATGTTAAGAACATCAACTTCAAAGTATTGTACCAATTCTTGAATTGTCAGTCTCTTATATCAATGAGGTTGTATTATGCTAATAAAATATAGAACTTATAAGTTGATATATAAGTTGAAATTAAAGTTGATATTCTTGGCCTTTTTTTTCTTAATTAACACCATTTTCTTATTGGAAATGTCGTAATATCTATAATAACTATTACTATAAGAAGTAACATGGAAAATAGTTACTTCTGTTTGCAATGCACTACCAAAAGACAGACTTTTTGACAGGTGTTTGATAATTTTGGCAAAAGGTCTTCTGAAAGGTAAGTTGAGAAAGTGTAGAAAAGTTATCGAAGGGTGTGCCATAGGGTAAATGAAGATTGACTTTCTCTTCCAATCATCTGTTTTGTCGTGTACCCTCCCCCACCCAAACACACCACACCTCCCCCTACCCTTTTTTGCCCTTTTCTAATTAAATCACATCAATATGAAAGAAAGGGAAACATTATTCTACCCCCTCCTTCTCTCATCTTGTGAATAGTGAAATTATCGACTATTCTAAAAAAACAATAGGATGGATTAGTCGTTCTTGATCTTAAGTTTGGTTGCCCTCCTTGCTAGCTAGTGGTAAAGAAGTACCTAGGAGTAATAAATTCCATCGATTACAAAATTTAATATATATATATATATATATATATATAAGCAAAATGCAATTCTAATTAAACCTACGCAAATCAGCTAGGACCAATCATTAAATTCACGCCTGTCGACTTCATCACAAGATAAAAAATTTGAATCCCGCACATCAAGTTCAATAAAAATAAATAAATAGTATAGCAAATGAGAGAAGCAATGACCTTGTACCAGGCAAACCTTATACAAATTTATCCCAGAAAGTAAATACAGAAATGCTAGTACTAGTTCGAATAAGAGAGATCGAGAAGAAGTGCTTACCAATACAAGGGGAAGGAAATGGAGGAGAAGAGAAGTCATACTGCGAGATTTCATACCCACGATCATATTTTTATTAAAATAATCTTAATTGTTTGTAGTTTTGAATTTGCATGCATGGGGCAATAGCTATTTATAGAAAAAGAGATCCAACATCAACTATGTGAGGTATAATTTTAATAGACAAGGACTGTGTGACATTAGGCCATTAGATTGCGTAAAATAATTAATTTAGCCAAAATATAATAATGGTGCTTTGTCTTTTACATTAATAATATTTCTTAAAAAATTGCGAAGATTCCGTTAGCTAACGTCCGTTTGGTTTGATGGGCATGGGCCAATAAGAGAAGAAAGCAATTATTTGTTTCTCAAATCCCTATCTTTTACTTGTATTTGAATTCTGATTTATGAAGTTGTCCTTTGTTTAGGTCTCATTTTTTTCCAAGAGTTCCTGTCGAGCGTGCATATGACACTATTTAGAATCTGATCCTGACATTAGTTATTAGGTCCTTAGAGTTCTATATTAAAAGATTAACCTATTAAGACGAGAGTCTAAATTTTATAAAAATCATTCTCAATTTTATAAGTCCAACTGTGATGGAGAGCTTGACCTTGGCTTAGGTTTGATCAGTCCAACCCTGACACGAGTCCGAGCCTATTACTTCTTGTTTTCTTTTCTCAGAGAACACGAAAACAAGTTGGAGCGTTTGGCATTATTTTTGGTTGTTTTTTAAGATATCCTGCACATCTTTGGAGGCACGAAACCGAACATGTGTTCCAAATGGAGTTTGGTTAAGAGATGCTTTGAAAACAATAATGAAAACAAAAAAAAAATGTTGAAATGATTTTTGTTAAGGAATAACTTAATGTGTGTTTTAAGAAATATTCACAAATAATTTTACTTTTTTGTAATACCCAAAACAATTTTAGAGTCACTTAAGACTAGGCAGCTGTTTGGCTGAGTGTTTCCCACCACAAACTCAGTTATAAACAGTATAAAACTTTCACATGCTACAGTAACAATAAAAAAAATTGCTACAGTGTAAAACTCTCGTATGCTATAGTAAACATGGTTTTAACCACTAATTTCTACTACCCTCCCAAACACCCTTTAGGCCAACCACATTGACTGGCTGTGGGTGAGGGCATGTGGGAGGGTGTGTGACAAAAGTTAAAAAAATTGGTAGGAGTTTCTCTAACTATTATCTGTATAGAAGAATCTAAGAGTTTTTACTGTTTTTAACCAGAATGAGTGTTTCGGTTGAAACGTTTGTCTTGGGCTTCTTAGTTTTATTATTATTATTTTTTCCCTATACATTTTGCCTCTTCATTTTCTCTTTCTTATAGCTGTTCTTTTGCTTTCAACTTTCTTTTTTTGCTTGTTTTTCTTAAACATTTTTAGCTTTTTCATTTACCCCTTTTAGCATTTATGTTAAAGTTTTATATTTTAAATGTATTTTCACCTAATTTATCCCTATTAAAATCATTACTCTCAAATATGTTTCAGCTTAATTTTTCTTTCACAATTGCTCTGAAATATATTTTAATCAAAATGTGATTTTCATGGACAACTCTTTTTATTTACTTAATTTCACACTCAATCGATAAAGAAACTAATAGTACTATGTTTAAAAAACTCTGGTTTGAACAAAAAGTTTTAGTTTAAACTAGTTTTATCATAGTATTTTCTCTCATAAAATTTAAATTATTATATTTTTCAATTCAAACATTTAATTTGAATCATGAACTTAAACAAATCTTAAATTTTTTTAAAAAATTCAACAAGTTAGGTTCACACGTGTTATGGACGTACTGTTTTTAACTAGTTTATCAAAGTAAATAAACAACGTTTCAAAAAAAAAAAAAAGCTATTTCAAAAAGAATTCTACTATCATCCCAAAAAACTATCATTTACATCTTCGTAACCAAATCAAAACGAGTTTGAAAGCACTATTAAACGACAAATCGTGTACAACTCTTGTTTTAAATAGTACTCTCAATTAATTACGTTGTGGAACTTGATACTTAAATACTAATTATTTACTGCATCTCCTCCATCATTTTTGCTACAAAGTGGCCAATCTACTCACTTCAGTCTTTTACTCATATTCCGATTTGATTTTCCTTTACGATTAAATACACATATTTACCTATTAGTTCTAATTCTTTATAGCATAAACTCTCATATATTATAATAAAACAAAAATATATTACAGTATAAACTCTTACATACTATAATATTTATGTTTTAACTCACAGTTCTAACTTGTTTCTATCTTATTCTTCATGTGAACCACTTTTAACAAATGTGCACGACAGTGATGCGTGACTCATTCGTTGACGTTACATGCACTAATCAATCTTTGTTGCATGTGATTTTACTTGTCCACGAGACCCAAGATGCTATTCTTTTTGAGAAAAGAAACACGTGAAAACTTGGATTTTTCTAAAACAAAAGCAATATTTTTGTTAGCATAACCGTTATAATAATTAATTTTTTGAGGGATTATAATAATTAATTTGGCAACAAAGTTTTGGGCAAAAAAATGATTGTCGCATCACCCGCGACACAAATATCTTGTTCAACGATTGACAATTAACTACTAAAGCATATAGAACCGAAAAAGCTTGTCTTCAAGTGCTCACTAAAAATATATTAAAATTGCTCCATCTATTTAAGCATCACCCGTGACACAAATATCTTGTTCAAAGATTCACACTTATACACTAAAGCATATAGAACCAAAAAAGCTTGTCTTCAAGTGCTCACTAAAAATATATTAAAATTGCTTTATCTATTTAAGCATCACTAGGGCCGGTAATTCAGACACGATACAAAAACAACATGAGATAAACAGGTTTAGATCGTATATTTATTAATTGTGTCATAAATAGGTTGGCACGAATAACACGAAAATAAACGGGCTAGATTCGTGTTAACACGCTAAACACGCCTTAACACGTTTAATGAAACGGGCCGTAAACGTGTTGACATGACACGACACAACGCGCCCGTTTATAACACATTTAAACTTTAAAATAAAAATATTTGAAATATTTATAGTAGGTTAGTATTAATTAGATATTATGTTTTTGTTAATTTTTTTTATTGGCCTTTTTTTAAAAAAAATTAATTTTTTTTAATTTTTAGTTAATTGGATCATAAACGTGTCATATGTGTATTGTTATCGTGTTAACCCGTCATGACACGTTTAATAATCTTGTCGTACCATGTTACGCGTGCTATAGGGGTGTCGTGTTCGTGTTTGTATTTTTGACACGTTTATTAATCGTGTCGTGTTCATGTTCGGGCTAAACATATCGTGCTGTAAACGTGTCGACACGAACACGATTATTGTCACCCGCTGCATCACCCGCGACACAAATATCTTGTTCAAAGATTCACACTTATCCGCTAAAGCATATAGAACCGGAAAAGCTTGTCTTCAAGTGCTCACTAAAAATATATTAAAATTGCTCCATTTTATTTAAGCATCACCAGCGACACAAATATCTTGTTCAAAGATTCACACTTTAGCCACTAAAGCATATAGAACCGAAAAAGCTTGTCTTCAAGTGCTCACTAAAAATATATTAAAATTGCTCCATCTATTTAAGCATCACCCGCGACATAAATATCTTATTTAAAGATTCACACTTACCCGCTAAAGCATATAGAACCAAAAAAGCTCGTCTTCAAGTGCTCACTAAAAATATATTAAAATTGCTCCATCTATTTAACAAACATTATACACTCGATGCCACGTTATCTTAAAAGTATAGGCCCGTGTGTATCCCTAAGAATGACGTTAGAATTAAATTGCATAAAAAAATTTGGCCAAAATAAAATAATTGGACGTTATCTTAACATAAAACAATATTTTTTAACGAATTGGGAAGAGTCTTATAGCCAACTGGCGTTTGGTTTGATGAGCCAATAAGAGACGAAAGCGATTATTTCATATCTCAAATATCTTCTCTAATATTTGCTCGTTTGAATTCTTTTTTCCGAGCATATGTTTTTTTGATATTGTAGCATATAAAAACTTTACACTGTAGCTAATAAAAGTTTCAGTTCTAACTCATATTGTCAAACACCATATAAAAAACCACATATATTGTTTTATTTGATATTTTTTTTTATTTTGATTTTCTTCTGTACACTACTATAAAAATCCCTTTCCACGATAACCCTTTTTGCGTCGGTCCTTCTGTTTGAGCAACGTAAAAAGCTTTTCATGTCCATTGCTTATAAAGTGATGTTGAAAGCCCAAAAAATAAGCCTTTGCTAAGAAAGTGACATGGAATATTTTGAAGTGTAGCACCAGTAGGTGAAAAACCGACGTTAAAGTCTTTATTTTCACGATTAAATTTTGAAATTCAAAAATTTTTAGAGCTTTCCACCTCCATTAAGAAAAAGCTTTGCCCCACTTTTAATTTGAATTTACCCACTCTCTCGCAGTCATTCTTTTTGTTCTTTTTCTCATTTATTTTTCAAAGACAATTAATTAAATAATAAATTTTATTTTCACCTCTTAAATTTTGGTTAATTTGTCATCTTGCCTCCAAACTTTAAAAACTGCCTCCTAAATTTTGATTAATTTGTCATCTTGCCTCCAAACTTTAAAAACTGCCTCCTAAATTTTGGTTAACTTCAGAAAAAAATACCTCTTTTGTGACATACTGCCCATAAAATTTCATTTTTATCTCTTGAACTTCATTTTTGCAAAGTAATAATGTTGCAAAGGGCCCTCCTATATGTTTTATTATGATTTGTTCATTTTAATATTGCAAAATACTATTTGCAAGGTGGCTGATTCCCTAAAATATATACACTATTGTCTCGATTTTGTCATTTGGTCGTTATTTTTTTTTTATACAACCATTTAATGCGATCCGTTTCTACATTTAAAAGAGTACAATAATTGACGTGACAAGAACCCCTTTAAGTTTTTATATAATTTGGTCCATAAAATATTGCAGTACACTATTTCCAAGGTGTCTGATTCACTAACATATATAAAGTGTTGTATCGATTTTATCACCGGATCGTGCTTTTTACAACCATTTTCAAAACGTGATCTGTTTCTACAATTAAAAAAGAGCAACAATTGAGGGAAAAAAAAACTCCTATTTTTACATGATCTCGTCATTTTAATATTGCAATACACTATTTGCAAGGTGTCTGATTCAATAACATATTTATAGTGTTGTATCGAGTTTATCATTGAAGGGGAAAAAAAAAACAACATATTGACAATTTTACAAGCAGATAGAGCCTTCAACCAGTTAAAAAAAAAAAAACGAAGAAGGAAAATATGTTTCTTGATCTTCAAGACATTAAAGGAAGATGTGTGGTTAACTTCTTCACAGAGCTAAGCCTTTCTTCAACTTAGCCGAAGGTCACTACTTGTGCAAAACAACGTTAAAACCACCTTGATCATCTTATGAACATTTGAATTGACTTGGCTGTTTTTTCATCTCCCATCTAATATTGAAACATTTTTACCTTAATTTGACGAAGTTGGAGATGCTCATGCAAACTAAGAGTCAAAGTTAAACTATGCTGGTCGTCGAGAAAATGTTAATTAGAGAAAAATAGAATGCGATATATGAGGACTTAATTACAAATTTTATTAATTATAATTTTGACATGTAATTACAGTCACTTTTTCTAAATTCCACTAATTCTTAATTATCACCCCCTTGGTTGAAAAAATTACGTCAACACCCCTGAAAAAAAATTATGTCACGTCTTTGCTCTAGGCAGATCCATGTGAGTCTCTGGCAAGGACAACGATGATCGAGCTACCGTGGATATCAGCAACATCGCTCCCCGGCGACAGAAATAACTGTCGACTGTGAGCAGAGAGAGAGAGGCTTTGTTCCATGGGAGAGAGAGAATGTGGGAGAAGAGAGAGAGTCCAATGGAGGGGAGAGAGCTTGTCGGGAGAGGGTGGGTGAGTTTTTTTTTAGGAATATTAAATTTTGGGGATCTTTTAGAGCTTAGTAATTTAAAGCAAGACTAAAATAGTAAAAACAAATAAATTTTGACAAGATCTGATATTTAGAGACAATTAAAATAAATATGACATTTGCTACTACAACTTTTATAAAATGTGATGCTCACAACACATTCCCTGTTTAAATAGTAGTTACTAAGATGTTCTTGTGTTTCAACAAATTTTACAAATTAAAGGATTAATTTATATTGCTTTTAAAAGCTTAAGAGATAAATTTGAGTCAGCGCCCTAAAAACAAAAAAAATGTACGTTTTGAATTACTAATAATATTTAAGAGTAAAATTTAGCTAAAACTCGTGGGGAACTTTTTTAATGCTGCCAGTAAAATGATGGAGGCTCACTGTTACCCTCATCTACAAAAATTAAAGGCCGTGGTCGAATCATTTTATCTTAGTAAATAATTAATCGACAATAAAAGATTGTTGGTGTTTATGTAAACTTGTTATCTTTTTTGTTAATAATATAATTTGAGAAATTTTCATAATATCATATTATGAAACTTATTTTTTTACAATGTCACACAAGTTTAGGTGTAGCACGATAATCATGTGATATGAGTAATAATATAGCACGACTTTCTTAATACAATATGAATGAACATATGTTTTAAAAAATGCAACATAATATGTAGCCCCTTAATTGGCATTGTGGTGGGAACCGTGGTTCCCACCACAAACTCAGTTATGAACAGTATAAAGCTCTCACATGCTACAGTAACAATAAAAAAATTTGCTACAATGTAAAGCTCTCACATGCTACAGTAAAAGTGGTTCTAACCACTGGTTCCCACCACTCTTCCAAACACCTTAGTAATTTTCTCTTATTATTTTAGTATCATGTGTATTAGTATAACATCAAATTGTTGGAAGAATATTGAACAAGTATAATGTGGTTCTGGAAAATACAATTATATAGTTTTTTAATTTACTGCTTTGAGACATTAAATTTACAACTTACCTTTTTTTAAACCTTTGATGAAAAGATAATGGCAAATAAAACATACAATAAAAAAAGAAGCCATATATATATATATATATATATATATTGGTAAAGTTTTTTTATTTTCTTTTCTTGTTTTAACGAAATTAATATAGCACTTATTAAAAAAGAGTCAAGTGGAAAGTTCATGTCTCAAAAAATAGATTTAAGGTACCTAAATGATATTTTTTAAAACGATAAGATGCCTTTTAAAATTTTCAAAAACTATTATAGTAAAATATGTGGTATCAAAATGATAAAAAGAAATACAAGTGCTTTTAGTACAGAAGAAAGAAAGAAGGGCTTATTATCATTTTAATATCATGCACTATGATGTAATATTATATCAGTGCATTATTGTTTGAAAAATATTAAAAAAGTACCTTGCGGTATGTAAAAGTACTATTATGGTACTCTGACCCTATATTTTGGGACATCAAATTTCCATCTTAAACTTTCACTAAATAAACTTAAAATTAATTTTCATAAAGCTATTAAAGAAATTAAAAGTTTAAAAACTTAAAAAATAAAACAAAACAAAAACAAAGGAAGCCACAAAAATGTCACAAAATAAGAGCTCGAGGTATTAGAACAATACTTTTAAAAATTGCAAGTTATCAAAGAACGGTGCCACCACAATATTTCGTTAAAAGACAAGGTATCAAATTTAAAAAAAAAAAGAAAAAGAAAAAAGGATTGAAATGGTTTTTCTATAATGCCTTTATAGTAGCCATCCCATCCACATTTCTAGCACTTGTGCAAGAAACTAAAATTTCCTACCCATTTTGTAAAAACACGAATAAATATTACACATGAGTTTTTGTGAGTAACATGTTAAAAGGAACTGAAAGCTCTATTTTAGGAAATTATCAAACTTTAAATTAAAGTTTAATTAATCAAAAATTATCCACACATAAAAAGAATAAAGAATACAACGAATTTTATAGGGGTTCAATTATAAAACTTATGTCCATAAGACCACGCCCAGATGTTGAATAATCCACTAAGAAAACATGTTTACAAACACTAGTTGGTCTTATTTAATTTAAGACTCCCTCTTAGTAATTGACTTCTGTTATTATACTTCTTATGGTCTTGTTCAGTGAGCACTACTCGTCTTTAACTCTGCTTCATGAGACTCTCATCTACTGCATAATATTTTTTCCCAAAAATTGTAAATTCTTTTCCCAAAGAACTATATACTTTCTCTCGAAAGTATACTTGAACGAAAACTTACTGTCTTTATGCTTGTTTGCCCTTTAAAAACTTTGTAGAAAAGACTTAGAGCAATCCTTCTTTATAGACAGTGAAAACTTACCCAAAATTCAAATTGTCGTAGATTCTGTTGTGACAGAATTTAACTTGAACTTCAAAACTAATACGATTTGCCTCTGGAACTCATGATCTCTATTTTAAGTCAAATATTCTTTATTTAAAGCCATAAAATCGCATCCAAGTCTCAGGTTTTATAAACAAGAGATAAAATCCTCTTTTAATTCAAATTTCAACTCTTTTTTCAAACTAAACTTGCTCTCCAAATTAAGATAGACTTAAATTCTGATTTAGAATTCAAAATATACTTAGAAAATGCTTCAAATATGTTAGCATTATTTCTGAAACCTTATTGGATAAATCTTCAATATTTTGATATTCTTCTTGTGATTAAATCTTCAAGTCTTGACTTTAATATTTTTCATATTTATCACATAAGCATTTAACATATTTATCTTTTTTTTTGGCTTTTTGTTTTCAAGTTACAAAGCCAATATGCCAATACAAAATTCAACCTAACAAGAACAATGAAAAACAATCCGTTGGCTGGATAAAAAGAGAGTGACGATCTTGTAAAATGTCGAAGCAAACATTTTTGTTTGTGGCTGTTTTATTTTATGAATTTGAGAGATGTGACGTGACGTATACAATGATAAAGCCGGGAATTTCAGTCAGGAATACAACATATACTTAATCAAAATATTTGATTATTCCTTAAAATATTGCATAATAATTTTAGAGAAAATTAAATGTTATGCATATACTTTAATAGTTGTGTTTATTTATAATACACTTAAAAAGTTTATGTCATACTATCATTTATATTATATGTTAATGTGTGTCACAAATAAATATATATGTTATTTATTAAAAGTAAATTATAAAAGATAATATTTTTATAAATTCCTCTTAATTTTATTGTTGGGCATTGAAGATGTTGTTTCTTACAACACGTACTGCAGGATTTTTTTTCTTTTCTTTTTTTTTTTGTTTTTTTGGTTGAGATCACCTTTAATTTAATCAATAAAGACTACACGAAACTAGCTAAATTAGAGGAAACGTATTTAAAAGTTATAAGAGGGGGTGTGTGTATATATATATATATAAAATAAAAATGAAGGACCATATATATTCTTTTTATGAGAGAGAAAAAAAAAATTCTCAACCCGGACCTCACCTCCCTCCGCTCCTGCTATACAGTAATCACATTTCCTTCTCTCTCTCTCTATATATATATATGTATATATAAATATTTAATTCATGAGTCGTAGATGAGCTGGGGGAATTGAGGATTCTGGCAAAGTGTGAAAAGATGTTGGTCGGTGCTGCATATTGGAGGAGTCTCTTGCTTTGTGCACTCCTCCTGATGGTCCTGGTAATTATTGTTATTGCCTTCTCTCTCTTGAAGAAAATGGATAGTATTGGTAATTAAATATAGTGAATATATACAATATATTCTAAAGCAGTAGTACAACTTTTCAATTTTCTTCTTCTAGTATGCATCTTTCCCTGATTCATATATATAAATATATGTTAATGTACTTGCAGCTTTCTCATTGTACGGATGGCCAAAAGAACATGAATCAGAAGCTGGCTGAAGAATTATTTGATCTTAAGCATGATGGTGATGACCATGATCATGTGAATCTTCATGGTGAAAACCCATCATCCTTACTTTTCTTCCACCCGAATGACCTAGTGGTGGGAAAAAGAATGCTCTTATATTTTTCAAAAAAACCCAAATCAAGTTCCCACTTTTTACCAAGAGATAAAGCTGATTCAATCCCTTTTTCATTAAAAGAACTCCCTAACCTTCTCAAGTTCTTCTCTTTCCCTCGAGGCTCTAAACAAGCCGAAGCCATGGAAGATACACTCCGAGAATGCGAGCGTCCGCCTATTAAGGGCGAGACCAAGTTTTGCGCCACTTCTTTGGAATCCCTGCTCGATTTCGCGCTTCGTATTTTTGGTCTGGACCACTCTGATACTTACAATCACCCCACTCTTCTAACATCTATCTTTCATAGTAGCCACACTTACAGCGAAAGTATTAGTAATTACAGTTTCCAACACTACACCATTGTCGAAACGCCTCGAGAGGTTTCGGCTTCTAAGGTGATAGGATGCCACACCATGCCTTACCCCTACACCATGTTCCATTGCCACACCCAAGAAGGGGGTAGCAAGGTGTACAAGATTTTACTCCGCGGTGACAACGGAGACATACTTGATGCTGTTGCGGCCTGTCATCTGGACACGTTGAACTGGGACCCCAATCATGTGACCTTCCGCGTGCTCGGTTTCGAGCCTGGAAAGCCGGTGTGCCATATCTTCCCTCCGCATGGTAATCTCGTGTGGGTTCACACGCCCCCGACTTCCGTTTAAGTATATGTGTGCGTGTATTTATTTATCCATGCATCAATAAGCTTTTGAATAAGTGAAGTCGGGGTGTATTTGCCTATTCATGTGTGTATTAACCATATGTGTATCTTTATGTACTTATTCATCTGGTTTTTTTTTTTTTTTTAACAAATTCGTTAATGGTAATTTAGCAGGTACTAGTACAAAAAAGTGGATTTAAATTTAGAACGACCCTTTAAAAATCTCTCTTAATTTGGAGTACTCGTTGTTTGTCCCAAATTAGTTACAACGATGGTTTTAAACCCTCGTTAAATGGGCATGTGGCATGTGAAAAAAGCCACAGAAGGCACATTAAATGAGTGTACAAATTTTTAAAACAAGAGAATTTTTTGGTGGTGACTTTTACTTTAGACGATTTTTAAAAAAAATAAATAAATAACCCTTGTCTAATATGAAAATTGTAGTCGTGGATCGGATCCACACGATTTATGTTAGAAATAAGAAAGGTGATATTAATCCTAAATCTTTTCCAGGTACAAACATCGATTTTACCACTTGTCAAGCAAACGATATACAATTTAATGATGCAGAGAAGAATCAAGGAACCCTAGATATTGTCAGAGTAAAAGGATAATCAACAAGAGTGCTCTAGTCCTTTGTAGATTTTTATCCTAGACGTGTCATATGATGATGCCATATGAATCGCTAAAGAGATATAAAGTGCATGGCTTACCTAATAACGAAAGTTTCATAAAAAGACCAGAGTAGACGACCATGATACTAAAGTTTTTGTTTCTAAAAGATTCTATTCAAAACTTTTATGTGTCCATGGTCCAATATTGAAATATTTTTACAAATTTTCTTTGATTTTGTTCGTGTTAACAAACAATTTTAAAAGCCATATAAAGCCTCAATTTTTTTTAGAACAGGTCCAAGTCAAATAGCAATAGCTCAAAACACCTCGTTTTACACTATTTTGGAAACCTGAGGACTTGATCATATAGATATGGAAAATACTGGATTTCTAACCCGAGCAAAAAAAGAAGGGAAACCGATACTCAATTTAAAGTGAGCAAATAAAATTCCATACTTGATCTCATAGGTACAAATAAAGTTTTGTGTAAAGTCGTATGTACGGCATGGATGGAGATCTTTCTTATTTTTCGAGATTCACACTATAATATTGTGTCAAAAAGCTAAAATAAATGATTTTACCCCCTAAAAAAGCTGATATATTAAACCTCTTTCATGCTCATGTCACGTTGACAATCCTATCAAAAAATTTATTTATAAATAGAAAAAGGGAATTGGATTGTTTCTTTTTTCATAGTCTAATAGATAACTAAATTCTATAAAAGAAATCAATAATCTACTTAGATTCTTCTTCTCATGCTTCAAAACCAAGATTAGTAAATAAAGAATTTATTAAAATCAGAAAAATATCTAGAAATCTCCATGTGTTTAATCAGATTATAACTTTTGTTTCTCTTATTATACAAATGATATATGCCCAAAATATTGTGTTAGCAAAATCAATCACAAAATTGGCCCCTAAAGAAATAAATCATGTGCTAAATATTAGTCTTAAATTTCAAAATTAGGCATTCAGTGTGCTGGAGGAAAATGGGTTCCCAAATCGCCGTCTTTAAAATTACAAGGGGGTGGGTACTTCAAAACACCTACGAAGGATATACATTAGATCACAGTTTTCAAGAAACTATCGTCTTATCTGCAGTACAGAAATCCAAGGATTTTAAATAGACACACTACAACGTTTAATTTGTTTTAGAAAAACCATAGTCATATATATGTTGTGTACTTATAGTAGCGTACATGCCTGACTTCAATAGAAGGTATAAAGTTCAAATCCTTCCATCCAAGGGTTTTTTTTTTTTTTAAGGCATTGAGTGATAGTTGCATGAAGAAAATCTTGGTGTAAAATATATTCTTTGTCAATAATATGCTTCACTATTTGAATTATGTGAAGTTACAGCTATAGAACATCTCATCGTAATATTGACATTTTTTTATAGACCAACGTTATGAACCCCGTCTGTCACCTAATTTTAAGTTGTCGCTATTTTATTAATAGTTGTTCAAAAGCTTGCCATAATTGAATTATTTAAATAAAATATGACTATTCAAAGTTGACTTAGTTGTCCATGTTGTGCTTTTTCGATCTTTTCTTAGTAGAAAAAAAAGATTCAAATGGTTATATTCATTAGCAAATTCAAGAGGTATTTTTAACATTTACGTCTCAAGGTACTAACTTGTTAATTGTTGCAAATTAAAAGCCCTTATTCTACCAAGAGCAAAAATATACAAAACAAAAAAATAAATAAGAACACACACACATTTTATTATGATTCACCCTCAACGTGAGAGCTATATCCACTTTCAACCGTTGTAAAATAATTCGCTATGATGATGAAGAAGTTTATAAGAGAAAAATTATACACTCTCTCTTTAGATTTTTCTCTCTAGCCTTTCCCACTTTAATTTTTCCGACTTACACAAAAATAAGTTCTACAATATCTTATTGATAGAGTTTCATGAAAGAGGAAAAAAAAAAAAAAAAAGCTTCATAGGCCAAGCCTCAAAAGTGCGCAGCCGCGCCCTCGACCTGGCAGTTTCACGCATGTTTTAGCTTCACTCTATGTTTTTCCTTCACCTCGCAAGCAACCACGCTGCTTTTGGGTGCCCCAATGTGTGCTTTCTACTGGTGCATGCGATTGCAAGATTCTATGGTGCTAGAGTGCGTATTTCCTTGCCTCCAGGTCGATTTCTGTAATCCTCTGCATAAGTTGATTATTTGAATTACGTAAATTAAATTAGGCTGCATACTTTTTAACAATACCTATAAAGATATTCAGTTACTAACTTTGATATTTAACATTTCCTTTTTGAGGTCTCACCAACCTAATTTTTTTTTATAGGCTATTAATACCAATAACCCCTAAACTTTAAAGTCTTCTCTATTTTGTCCTCTGAACTTTAAAAATCATCATTTTACTCCCCAAACTTTCAAAACTCGTTACTGTGCCCTCAGAACTTTAAAAATTACTACTTTGTCCCCTAAACTTTCAAGGCTTCTTACTTTGCCGATTGAATTTTTGATTTTTTATTCAAATAGATGAAATTAAACCCATATGACTCACACATAGGTCACCTGTAAGGGCAAAAATGAGATTTTATAAGTCTCAAGTTTTGTTTCACGTTTACACTCTCACTTAGTTTTTTTTTTTTTTTTTTATCTAAACTCTTACTTAGAAAAGGTTTGTATGTACATTTCTTTTCATCTTTAATGTATAATTATCATTTAATAAGTTGGCATCTTTAATATGTAACTTATCTTCTTGATTATTCAAATTTGAATATCGACAAATAATATTAACTTATTAAATGAGTTACAAAACTTAAACAAAATTTTAAGAGTGATAAAATCTCATTTTTGTCCTTGTAGGTGACACATGTGCAATCTTACTAGCTTAAATCTATTTATTTAAACGAATAATCAGATGTTCAAGGGGCAAGATGAGAAGCTTTGAAAATTTAAGGACTAAAATAATGATTTTTAAAATTTATGGGATAAAATAAATATTTTTTTTAGTTTAAGATACAATGTGATGATTTTTAAAGTTCATAAAATAAAACAGAAAAGAGCCTAAAATTTAATGGCCATTATCTTATTTTAAAATACGCAATTTTAAACAGTCCTTTAAGAAACTGACCATCTTCCGACGGAATATTCAACGCCGGTTCGTAACGTGAGAGGTCAGGTTGATTGCGGGCGGATGGACACATGTCATAACAAAAAACAAACAAACAAACAAAGACAAAAGACAAAAGACAAAAAAAATAAAAAAAAGGAAGGTCCTTGCATGATTTTTTGTCGGAAGAAAATGACCAATTTATATTATTTATTAGTGGGAACCGCAACATTTGATCCATTAAAAAAAAGGGAAAAAAATGGACATATTAAATTATGAATGGCGACTCTCAAGACTACTGATTGAAAGTGGCGTGGAGAGATAAGCTCCTTAATCATAAAAGTTGGCCTGGGCCTGCATCGAGCTGATCGTGTTGTCAAATTAATCTCATTAATCATAGAACAAGCACCAACCATCGTCAGCATCAGAACGTGCCAGTTTCAGTGTCCCAAATTAAATTAAGATCTAATTAGTTACTACTCTTTTATCTTAATGACCAAAAAAAATTCCTAGTGCTTAAAGCATAAGATGACAGGCAGAAATCATCGAGTGTTTGGCGAAATCAATTTTAACTAAAACTTTTAGTTACTACAGTATAAAGCTCTCACATGGTACAATAATAAAAAAAATAAGTTATAATATAAAACTCTTATATGTTACAGTTTTTTGTCCAAACTTTCAACTCTAATTACACTTTCCAAATACCCTAGTAATGTAGATGAAGAGAGGATTCAGTTGTGCAATGGTTGCTCACCAGCGATACATTGGTAACTCAGCCCCACCAGAATGTTGGCGACTCTTCCTGCTATTATGATCACAAAGCGCAGGTAGATGAAAATATATTGGTCGAGTTGATGTTATGCCATGCAAAATTTTCTTTTCGAAGGTTTTATTACTTATAGATTTCAATTTTTTCAATTCTAATCGAGCATGTATGGGGCCTAATTAATTACTGCCCAAGCCTAATTTTTAGTAAGAAAATTAGACTTTCACCCGTTACCCTAATTATGCCTTGTATTGGGAGGGGCCATTTTCAACATTAGAGATTTTGATGGACAAAAATAGTGAGAGTTTGAGAGGTTGAAGGTATGGTCTCTCTTGTAATTATATTCTTCGTTATTGTGAAATAATACAATGGTTGAAAGCAAATGTAACTTTTACATGGAGGGTGAGAGAGTATAAATCTTGAGTATGCTTGTTTGTTTGTTGTCTTTGAATTTATTGCTCTTAGTAATAAAAGGTAAGGATGCCAATTCTAATTTTGAACAAATAAATTTATAGGCTAAGACTTTAGTCAGGTACCCTGACCAGTCTGACGTATATAACTTTTTTTATTCATAAATGTAACATTATCCGTGTATCCATGCAAGATTTAATTTGTTCACATATAACACTTAATAAATATAGTCCAACACATGTAACATTGGATGTTATGTTTTAAAAAGTTGAATACCAAACAAAAAGCATGAACAATTTTACATTTGCAAATGAAGAATATTACATATGCCATATTGATAAGGGTGACTGATTAAAGGTTAATACTAAATTTACAAGATGCTGCCATAATCTTATTTTTTTTTAAATATCTTTGACGATTTTATCAATAAAAACAAGTCTAATTTTGTGGCAATAGAGCACAAAATTAGAATTGATCATTTCATAATGATCATTTTATAAGCTACAGTTTAAGATGGTTACCTATCAACTGGAGTGCAGGACCATGACAAGGCTCACTGTTGTAAATGATCTAGCAAATTTGAATCATTGAGCTTGTAGACTTGATAATGTCTTCCTTCAACTAGGTAACTGAAAGAGACACATTGAGTACATTCTTGACTATCCAACTGTCTTGGCCTGAATTGGGTAGCAGACCGGACACAAATTGTTCAGGCATGTCATAGAATTCTAGATTTGTGAGGTTTTGCAAGTGTTGTATGTTAGAGGGTAGCTCCTTCAATAGTGGGCGTGGCCCAATGTTCGTCTTTTCAAGAAGAGGCAATGCCCCTTTGCTGCCAATTGTCACTTCTAGCTCTCCCAATTCTCTTAGAGAAAATCCCGAGCTTTGGGAAGCCATTCTGATCAAAATGCAGTTGCTTCCCCTCATAGGCATAGTAGAGCCAAAGGTCTTCCAAGTTAGACAAACTATGGAGGCATGGTCGTCGGTTAACCTTGAGAGACTTAGACCCAATGAGCGCAGACACTAGAGCTTTGTGATGCAATCTGACAACCGCTGTATTTTAGTTGCCACGACGAGATTTCATAGTTGATGAGGAGTTAAGGTTAGTTGTAAATCTAGGATCTCGTCACCATTGATCTACTGCAAAATCAAACTTTCAAGGTAGTTCATTTTCTCTATGGTGGCACAAACAAGCCTTCAAATTTCTGCTGTCAATTTTGAAATGGCCAATGACCTCCACTGCTTCAACTTCTCGAATTCGTCTATGGTGCCAACTCTCTCAGGACTTGCTTCCACAGTAACAAGCGTCTGTAAGTCCCCAAGATTACCGATCCCTTCGCATATGCTCACTCCACGAACTTATATTCAAGCCATATTTAACAGTTTTATCATAAAAATCAGCCAAAAGGTCGAACTTATATTCAAGCCATATTTAACAGTTTTATCATAAAAATCAGCCAAAAGGTGTCACAGATGACGAAGATTATTGATCTCCCTAGGTAGCTTGTAAACCAAGATGTTTCTAATATCTAATATTTTTTGGTTTTCCAGCTCACTAATGGACTTCGGAAGCATCTCAATTTTTGTATAGTTTAAGTGAAACGAGTATCCTAGTTCATCCGGTTGATGATCAAGATGAACGTTTTCAAACTCCAAAACTTTTAAGAGCTTGAATTTTTCAAACAGAGAAACTCAAAGAGAAGTGTCAACTTGTTGACATTCTGGAACAAAATAGAACAGACCCTAGAATCTTTTAGTCTGGAAAACATTCTCTTTGTTGCCACAGATTGATAGACGACGAGTTTTTCCTATAAATGTTGAGTCTTTTTCATCCAGAATTTCGGAGAACCCTAGCTCAGTGGCCTTTGGCAAGAAAATATCATGCATCAAATCATGAACTTGACAATATCTATGACCGTAAGGCCCTTCCCAGGATTGAACCAAATTTCTTTCAATGTGGTCAGTTTAGAATTCCTCAGCAAATTGTTCACCTGTCTTATTTCTTGCCTTTTTAACAAAACCCTCAGTGATCCACTCTCCATATAATTTCCTGTGAGAAATTGAATAGTTTTTAGGATACATACCAAAATATAAAAACAAGATTTGAGTTGATATGATAGGTCTTGACAACCAAGGGAGAGAATTTTTGAACAACGAGAAAGACACGGATTGGTTTCCAACTCAGAACTAAGACAATCGCTCAGCTTTTACCTTTCGGACACTACCTTCTTTTTGGTTGACAAAAAGCCAGCTATCGCTGCAATTACAAGCGGCAAGCCTTCACATTTTTTTAACAATTTCAAAAGACAACTGTTCTAAGTTTTGGGGACAACGGCCATCAAACTCAGATTGAAATGCCTTTTTGCAAAACAATTCCCACGATTATTCTAGAGACCAAGGCAGAAGCTTATGGATAAAATCACAAGAAGTTTCGTTACAAAAGGCAGCAATTGCATCCTTAATAGCTTCTCTGTGTTGTCCGATTGAGACACATCTGTCCAAGCCTCGCAATCAAAGTGATCTTTTGCCTCTTCATTGTCATACAGTTTTCTAGCAAGAGTGGTCTTATCAATTCTGCCAGTGCCTACCAATGTAAGCACCGATTGCCAAGACGTCCCTTGAACTAACCATCTTTTCATGGATCTGATGCCTACAAGTTCAGTTTACTGAATGAAAAGGGAAGGCAATCGAGGGTCGACATTCCTCTTCACATTTGTAGCTTTGCCGCTTGAATGTTGTTCCAATGAATGAAAGCCATATCTTTCACCCGTATCTTTCTTTTCACGCAGAGATGGTTTAATGTTCTGAATTTCAGAAGCTATGTCCTAGTGCAGTCTCAGAGCTTTAACAGAGTGATTTATTTTCTCTAAAACCGAAAAATCCACGTTTTTGGTGGTGGTGTTGTGCCACATGAAGAAGGTATTCATCTATGACATCTTCAATGTGATACGCTTCTTCTCTTACTTGTTTCACCCAAGTTCTCACGCCGTCTCTCATCTTTTCTCCTCTGCCTCGTTGAGGAAACATTGAATAGTCTCCAATCCATCTGGTAAAGTCTTCACTTCACGGACATGTTTGAACAAGTTCGCTTCCTTAAGAAGTTGAACCAACTTATCAAATACAGGTCTCATTATGGCAACAACGGCAGACACTGCCGTTGTTTTTCTTTTGCTTCTTGATTAACTAAAAGAGCTGAGTTGTTATTCGGAATTTGTTCTGAAAATAAGGATTTAATCATAAAGTTGGAGAATATATTGTACCTTTTCTGAAAATGCCTATAGCTTTTAAGTTTTCTTTTTCTTTTTGTTTTAAGAATAATTTACCTCTTTTGTTTTAATTGTTAAGATAAAATTCCTTTTTTCCTTCCAATGAAGGCCAAAGGGTTCTGGTTTTTACTAATTAGTTTATTTATTGTCTTCTTCCTAGTTGTTCATTAAATTTAAAATCTTATCTACTGAATGTGGGATTACAACATAAGCTCGTGACTGGATCAAATGTGATAAGACCAATAAAAACAAAGACTAATCTTTTAACAAAAAGAAAATGAAAAAAATGACTTCGAGAAAGCATGCTGAGAATCTGACGTCGGTCACATATTTTAGTTCTCAAGGGTGAGGTAAGGTGCAAAGCATCATTTCAGACAAAAACAATTTAGTTCAACTAGAGTACCGAGTCTAAGGGACATGCATGTTAAATACCACTTGCTTTACATATTTGGTATGTGTCAGCAAGAACATTATTTAGTTCCTTCTTGCTTTTTAGGGGGAAAAAAAGACACTCTAAAAGTTGATAATTCTTTGATACATATAGTTGTCAATATAATGTTTGATGAGTTATTAGCACTAATGGCCCCCAAAGTGCCTTTCTTATTTTGTTCTTTAAATATTAAAAATCATCATTTTATCTTCTAAATTTTCAAAACTCTTCAATTTCCTCCTTGAATTTTAAAACATTATTTTACCCTTGAACTTTCAAAGCTCTTAATTTTGTCTTATATTTTTAAATTTTTTATTCAAATAGACAGAATTAAGTCTACGTGATTCACATATGAGTTACCTGTAAGGACAAAAATGAGATTTTATTGCTCTCAGATTTTATTTCATATTTACACTCTCAAATAAACATTTTTTGTTTGCTCTCACTTAGGAAAAATCTATACGTAGATTTCTTCTTGATATTATTAACCGATCTCTCCTCATCTTTAATGCGTAACTCATCTTCTTTAATATTCAAATTCAGATATCGACAAACAATATCGACTTATTAAATGAATTGCAGCTTAAAAATAAGAAATGTGCAAGCAGTGGCAAGGCAAGCTCGTAAAACACGAGCGTGTATTAGAAGTAAGCCAGCAAAAATATTTGGCAACGAGTCAAATGATAGTGTTTCCGATGACGTAAACACAATTAAAGAAGAGAGCAAACAAACGGGGAAAGTCGTGGAAATATAGTTGAGGAAAAATCACGAATAAGCAAACCAAAAGCAGGCGCAAAGCAAGTGCAACGAACACAGGCACGCGTTGGAAAGAAGCCTGCTAAAATATCTGGCAATGAATCAGATGATAGTGCTTCTAACGAAGAAAGCACAATCAAAGAAGAGACAACCAAGCAAGCAGAGGAAATCCATGAAACAAAAAATGGTAGAAGAAGCCGATGCGGATAAGCAAGGTGAAAGGAACACTAAGTATTGGTTCAGTAAGGTTCCTGAAAAGGAAACGAGTGAAAAGCAGAGTGGTGAAAACGACGAGAAGCTGCCGGAGAAGCTCAAACTAATGACTGATCCTGTTCGTGCCATGTTATTGGACATAATTCCAACGCTTGGAAAGGAGAAAGTTGAAACTACAAATGCAAGTACTGATGACAACAAGCCAGCAGTTGATCTGAACGCACCAGAGCTTAAAAAGAAGGTTAGCTACAAGGATATTGCTGGGGAGCTGCTCAAGGATTGGTAGCTTGGTACTTCTATCTTTAGCCTTTGGTTGTACATATACATGTCAATGAGAAAACCCGAGAGATTATGTAGTTCTTTTTCAGGTATATTTATTTCTTTTTCACCCAGTTAATATGAAACTTGGATTAGAGTACGGCTAGCAAAGTCGGTGTTACGTGTCGTGTTCGTGTCAACACGATTACAACACGACACGATTACGCTGAACACGAACACGACACGCCCAAAACATGCATAACACAACACGATTATTCATAACATGCATAACACGACACGATTATTAAACAAACCATGACAGGTTAACACAATTATAACACATTTATGATCAAAAAAATAAAAAAGAAAAGAGAAAAAAATTAACCTTAATTCCAAAACATACAAAACACTCAAAAATAAATTTCAAACATAACAAACATCTCCATCAAAACATAACCAACATCAAAATATTCTTATTTTAAATTAAAATGTTCTCATATTCCTATCTTTAAATTAAAATGTTCTCATCTTCAAATTATTAAGTATTTTTAACTATGTTTTTTCTTTAATCCAATCTTTAAAAATCAGATTTAAGAAAAATTATTTTAAAGCTTCATTGGCACAAAGCAACGCAGTCTGAACTGCTAAAGGCAAGAAATGAATCGTTATATAGAGGAGTGGAGAGAACCATGTTGGTTTCTTTTCGAATGTGAGATTTTTGAATGTTTAAAGTAGAACCATAATAGATAAAATAGAAACTTTTGTTTCACACTAAAAACTCAGCAAGTGTGATGGAGGCTAGCACGATAACTTACCTTTACGTGCAGGTTTGAATCTTCATACCCACAAATCATGAAATTTTTTTATTTAAGCTTCAAAAGCATTAAAACCATAATAAATAAATTAAAAGCTCTCATTTTATACAAAATGCTCATTTAGTGTGATGGAGACAAGCTTAATTATATACCCTTATGTGTAAGGTTTGAATCTTTACTTTTGCAAAATCATAAAATTTTTTTATTTTAAGTTTAAATGTACTATAAATGGACAGCTCATGCCGTGTTGACACGTTTACTGTACATTTAATTAAACGTATTAAAGCGTATTAAACGTGCTAGCACGAATCCAACACGTTTATTTTCGTGTTATTCGTGCTAACCCATTTATGGCCCAATTAATATACGTGCGGTCCAAACTTGTTTATATCGTATCATTTTCGTATCATATCATCATGCCGTGTCTAAAATTACCGGTTCTAGATTGGAGCATCTCCAATAAAATGTTACGTTGATGTGCCGATGTTAAATTTTGGCATAAAATCTCTCCAATGTTATGTCATTTTATATGTCAAATTACCTTGCCATCAAGTTTAACATATAGTAAATTTAGTATTTGATTTTATAACAAAAAGTAAATATATTTAAATTGACATCAAATTGGTTAATTTTATGCTTTTTGATGGTAAATATTGTGTTGCTATTGATATTTATATTGGAGATGGTCTCACCACTACTTCAAGTCCTGTGAAAAGATTTCTGGCGTGTTATTATTTGAAAATAGGTTAGAATTTAATAGGGCAAAGGGACTAATAGTATCTTTTTGAAACATTTTTTTAATTAATAAAATGTTTTAAAACACTTGAGGTAATACATACTATTTACTAGAGCCGGTAATTTCGGACACGACACGATGACATGATACGAAAACGACACGATATAAATAGGTTTGGACTGCACATATATTAATTGGGCCATAAATTGGTTGGCACGAATAATGCAAAAATAAACGTGTTAGATTCATGCTAGCACGTTTAACATGTTTTAACACATTTAATTAAATATGCAATAAACGTGTCAACACGACACGGCACGACCCGCCCATTTATAGCACATACAACCCACTCATTTATAGCACATTTAAACTTAAAATAAAAAAAATTTATGATTTTGCAAAAGTAAAGATTCAAACCTTACACATAAGAATATATTATTAAGCTTACCTCCATCACACTAAATGATCATTTTGTATAAAATGAGAGCTTTTAATTTATTTATTATGGTTTTAATGCTTTTGAAACTTAAAATAAAAAAATTTCATGATAAGTTATTGTGCTAACCTCCATCACGTTTGATGAGTTTTTGGTGCGAAACAAAAGCGCTTCTATTTTGCTTATTATGGTTTTACTTTAAACATTCAACAATCCCACATCGAAAAGAAACCAACATGGTTCTCTCTACTCCTCTATATAATGACTCATTTCTTGCCTTTAGCAGTTCCGACTGCGTTGCCATGTGCCAATGAAGCTCTAAAATAATTTTTCTTAAATTTTATTTTTAAAGATTGGATTAAAGAAAATAGAGTAAAAAATGATGAGAACATTTTTATTTAAAGATAGGAATATTTTAATGTTGATCGTGTTTTGATGAAGATGTTTGTTAGGGTTGAAATTTACTTTTGAGTGTTTTATATGTTTTGAAATTAAAGTTAATTTTTTTTGTTTTTTTAATTTTTTTGGTCATAAATGTGTTATAATCATGTTAACCCGTCATGGTTTGTTTAATAATCGTGTTAATTGTGTCGTGTCATGTTACGCGTGTTATGAGCGTGTCGTGTTGGTGTTTGCATTTTAGACACGTTTATTAATCGTGTTGTGTTCGTGTTATAATCATGTTGACACTAACACGCCCTACTATTTACTTGTGTTTCCAAAAAAATGTTATCTATTATAATTTCCCGAATACTCAAATAGTCCACCGTTAAAACAGCCAAACATTTTAGGCCGTGTTCGGTCAACAGAATTAAATTGGATAGGATTTCTTCAAGACACCAAATATGAGATTCGTAAAATTCCCACCTCTATCTTGTGTACCAAACGTATCGTAATGCCTTCAAAATTTTTACCTTGATTGAAATTTGTTCGATAGACTGATTTGTGTACAAGAGACGAATCTTGTCTAAGACGACATTTAAGTAACAGCCAGCATTTCTAGCTTCCCAAAAACAATATAAATCCCAACAGAAAAATTTTCTCAAGATAACAGGGTCTATGACTAGAATCATTTATTATAAAACAAAATGATTAAACCATGGAGAACTGTTACCTGGTCATAGTGTACAACAATAGCCGACAGAATCACCAGCCATACTTGGCCTGTGTTTCAGCTTTTGTGAGAAAGCCCTTTGCACGCCTCTCTGCAAGTTCCATCTCTTTCTGCTTCATATCATAATACAATGAACTAATCTGATGCTTCCTCTTATGC